>BQNB010005368.1:0-90000 GCA_026074375.1 Tanacetum coccineum | reverse complement strand
ATGTACGGAAAATGTTATGTGTACGGAACATGTCGAGTTTCTGTTCGTAAGTAGTTTTCTGGTATTAATCTTAGCTGAATTTGTTGATAATCAAATCGCTGATTTAAATGTTAGTGGGCTCACTGCTTCGTAGATTCATATAGAGAGTTAGTTATGATTAATTTAAGCGATTTGCTCTTATTTTTTTGAATAGTTTTTGAAATTTTGGAGTCTGTTGTTGAGTATTATAAGTTTTTGAACAATTTTTTTTGAAATTTTGGAGTTGAATGTTGAACGTGACTGTTGGAAAATTGCATGTGAACATAGGATCCCCTATTGTCTCTTTTCATTGTGGTTAACAACAATTAGGCCTTAATAAATCTAGTATATGAATGAATTGAAATGTGTATGCTATAGCCCTTTTTTGACTTTAAAAATTGGTTAAAAGTGATTTAGTATCATATCATATATTATTTATGTTTTTATTTACTCATTGCATTTCTGAATTTATTAAAACAATATGATTTCAATTCTAATGATTTTAGGCATTGTATCGGAAACTCGGTAAGTATAAGCGATGGATAAAAGTTGGATTAATGCTCCGATTACAAGCAAAACTTTTAGAGATGGGCCTAAAATTTTATAAGTTTTGCTAAAAAATTTAGAGATGATGATGACTCTTATACCCGATGCATGCCTTGTAATCTTCCAATAATGCATGATGTGAACCAGGAACCTCGTTGGCGTCGTAGGGACACTGAACTACAAGACGCTTAATAACGATCATAATTTTAGATATTGTGGTTAGTTGCTACTTGCTAATTGTTATTTGAGATAATTGATGCTCTGTTGTGCTGAATAAAAGCTATTTTAAGGCTGGACCAGGTCTAAAATAAAAAAGAATTAAGATTACATATGTTTCTAATCCGGTTATGATTTCACTATCATGTTTTTATGTGTTATGTTATGTTATGATTTCATTTCTATGATTTAGGACCATCTATATTTCTAACTGCTATATTCTTGTGTCTAAATTGTATTGCAGGCACCCCTCCAACAACAACAACAACAACGACATCCACTGTTACAACCACAACGGCTTAGGTGTTTTTATCTAAAGAGGGTATTTGTTTAACCTTATTTTTCTGCCTAGGTGGTATGCTGGTATATGATCAATCATGGTATATGATCAATTGGCTACACGTCTAATTTTCATGTTTTAACATATTGCCTGAAAGTTACATTTCAAGTCACTGATAATGTTGATGTTAACTTTTATAGAATAGAACTAGTCTTTATTAGCAATCTGTTTGATTCATTTTGGGTGAAATAAGAGTACATAATAAGTTGAAAGTGCTTATATAGAACAGCTAAGCAATAGTAGATAACCACTGTTAGCAAGCAGTCTTAAACTCCTCCTTAGAAGTTCCAGTAAGGGTTTATGGTGGTTCAACGGTTTTTCACTTTTTGTTTATCTAAAGAGGGTATTTGTTTAACCTTATTTTTCTGCTTAGGTGGTTTTGGCTTTTTATAAACTTTATAAACTGTTAAAGATTTGGTAGGACAAACAAGAATTCGGTTTAATTATGAGGTAGTAGATAAAGTAGTTCTAAACACCCCCTTAAAAAGAAGCAGTAGTAGATAAGAAAGAAATAATAGGGTGTTTGGGAAAGGAGATGGCACCAGGGAGCAGCTCTGTGGGATAATATATATGTTTATGTGTTTCAAGTTTAAGCCTGCGGAACAAGTCAAGAAACTAGAACATGTAAGTAAACTGTAATGGTCTCCCACCCAAGACCAAGACCAAGTATTGGCACTTTCAATCACAGTAATCACTAAAACAGAAAGTTAATACTAGTTTTTTACTTATTTTGAATTAGATATGCTGATACAGGGTAAGCAGAAACACTGCATTAATTTAGTGGTACAGGGCTAAGCAGAAACTATAAAGGGTTGTTCGGGAACAACTTATATGATCATTCGGTCATTCCTTTTTTAGATAAGGAGATAATACTAGTTTGACTAGACCATTGCCTACTTTTATATCTGGTGAAACTTTTGCTGGACTTACTACTTTGAATTTGACTTTTGCTGGAGATTTTTAAATATTGACTCAGTTTGCTAATGTGTCTTGATGGCGTGGATATTTGAGACATTAACAGTTCCATTGAAGGTACTTAATTTTTGGTTTTCATTCTAGTTGTTTAGGAGCTTGATGAAGACAAAAGATTGAAGCTTGATGAAGACATTAGATTGGAGGGAGCTTCTTGAAGACAAAAGTTAGAAGATATTAATTGATTTTAGTCTCTCTAAATGTTCTTTTATATTAGTTGCAGATTTAACAAATTTGTATCTTTTATTCTTTTATAACTAGTTGCAGATTTAACTATGTTATGTTAAGTTGTAGATTTAATAAATTGGTATCTTCTTATAGATTTTATGTATTATTTTTATAATAAATTGGCAGAGTTTGTACATGTAGAAGCAAAACTAATTGGCAGGGTTGACACACAAAAGCCTGTACTTCTTTCTTTCATGAGTTTGCCAAATTGTCCACGCTTTTTAGTGTGTAGTTTAAATGCATTGTTTATGCACACATCATAGCGTGTACTTTTAGAACATTTCTCCACGCTTTTTTGTGTGGAGTGTTTGAATGTTTGTCCACACTTTTTAGTGTGCATTTTTTTATTGACGCACATATACTCCACGCAAACGGAAGCGTGCACTTTAAATTTGTACACGCTTTTAACCGTGAGGATATATGAATATAACCGTGTAAGATCAACTGAGTTGTTGTAGTGATTTAACGATATATAAACCAAAAGCCAAAAAGAACAACCCCACAAGGACGACCATCTCCCGTTTACAGAGTTCTACAAAAATCAACCTCCTTATGGATGGACCTGAAGGCGCAATTCCTTCTTCAGGTCAATCACCTCAACGAAAATAGCCTTCTGAATACGCTTGAGGTGCTCCGTCGTCTTACAGGCCACGAAATTTCCCAGCAAACGTTCAAGCTCTTCTATTATCGCACGCCTATTATTTACACTTGCAAGCAACTACCTCTGCCTCGTTAAGTGGAAAGTTCATTTGCTTGCTGAGTTTCCCTTTGCGTCTGCATGAGTTCCTCCAGATGAACAAATCCATGAGCAGCACCAATAGAAAAAGGGGTGTTTTAGGAAAGTGAAAGGGTTTAGGAAGTTAAGTTATGTATGTGTATGTGTTTTGGATTTGAAGGGAGATATGTGAAGTGGATTTATATACAACTAAATAATGCAATTACTGGAATGGCAAATGTTAGATGCGGCTAAACTGTGACATCACATCATGCACTTATTACAAGGACCAAGCGTGCAAGCAACGTGTAGAACATTCCTTCTGAATTTGGTGGGAAATGGAAAGCCAATAGAACGTATTGAGGGACCAACGGTGTAAGTAAAAAAAACACTAACAAAACCACTTCAAACTATTAGAAAACAATTTCAAGAATATCTTCATCTTCTTTAATGAAAGTGAAACAATTGACTTTCACTAAATCTTCTTGAACGGAAGTGAAACAATTGACTTTGACGGTTATACAGATTATTTGACTTTTGCTAAATCATACCAGTTACTCAATTAACTTTCACTAAATCATACCCGTAGACTTTATAAGTCAACAAATTAACACATTCATCCACAATAATATGACAAACAACCGAAAATATTCATTCCATCAACCAACACAAAACCACATTCAGCCACATAACCCATTACATACTAAGAACATCTAGCAAAAAAAACTACTTCCCTCACAAACCATTCACATTTGTGAACATAGAAACCAAGAACAACCCAGCTGATGAATGAAAAAATTTTTAGCTCAACTTGCGTCGCTTTTCTTCAACCATAGCAAGGATTTCTTCAAGCTCATTACGTGACCTCAACAACCCTGGGATAATCTGAACAGACCTTTGACACATGGGTGGATCATACCACATGAGGAAGTTGACACAGGTTGGACTTTGAAAATAGTCGAAAAAGGATGTGTAAATAAACAAACAAAATGATTTGTTACATATTTTTCGATCGGATCATACTTACATCGAATCGGTATCATACTTCAAGTGTTAGGACTAACCATAGAAACGACTACGACCTGGAATTCCTGTTAGTCCATGATGTCTAATCACAGCTTCCAACACAAGCACAACGAAACCATTTTTTAATTTTTGTCTTATACTTTGCAAACCATCATTTATAATACACAAAATCGAGTCAGGGACCAATGGTGCAAGCGCTAAAGGACAAAAAAACGCAACAGTAAAACATCTGTTGGAAAATACAAAAAAAACGAAAACAAAAATTTAGTGAGAGACCAACGGTGAAATAATGACGAAAATATGAAATTACTTAAACTGCCATCGGTTGACAATGTCAAAACTCGACACCCGTTACATATAACTGGGCCTCGTGGGACCAAAACGGGTAAGGAACAGTGACAAAAAGGACTAACCTTGGGGACCACACAATTCTATCATTTTTTTTTTTATATACCCGATTTTCAGGTAAATACAAGCCAATACATAATTAAAAAAATTTTAAAAAATTTTAATTTTTTTTATTTCGGTTTCAGTTTACTAGCAATAATAAAAAAATATTTATAAAAAAATAATTTTTTTGTCCGTTTCAGTTTTCGAGCAATAATACAAAAAAAATTAGTTTTTTTTATTTCGTTTTCAGTTTACGAGCAATAATAAAATAAAATAAAAAATTTAAAATTTAATATTTTTTTTATTATTGCTCGTAAACTGAAACCGAAATAAAATAAAATTATATTTTTTTAATTCTTTTTATTATTGCTCGTAAACTGAAACTGAAAAAAAATTAAATTTTTTTTATTTTTTTATTATTGCTCGTAAACTGAAACCGAAAATAAAAAATAAAAAAAATTAATTTTTTTTCAATTATTGCTCGTAAACTGAAACCGAAATAAAAATAATAATTTTTTTATTATTGCTCGTAAACTGAAACTGAAATAATAAATTTAAAAATAAAATTCTTACATATTTTTTTTTATTATTGCAAAAATGATCCTTATGGTTTGGCCAAATTGCAGAGGGGTATTTTATTCATTTCAAGTCGACCAAGGACCAAAAGTGGAACCAAACCTTCAAAATAAGGACATTTTTTTGCAATTTCGAAATTTAACGGACCAAATCTGAAATGGCCAAACCACAAGGACCATTTTTGCAATTTACATTATAATACATCATTTTCATCAACATTTACTGTCTAAATAACCCGCGGAAGCATACTTCACGGGGTTTACCAAACACCCATTTTGACCTGTTTGCATACACTTAACCCAAACTATAACAATGACTTTTACCCATTATACACATCCACGTTTACATGACACTTGACAACATGTATTGACAAACCGTTAGGACATTTTGGGGTTCAACCTTGATTCAAGCTCGGCATCTACTACTACATTTAATACCATAATCCAAACTTCCATTATCCGAGCTTTCAAGTCATATGCCTTAATCCAAGCATTACCTTCTTCACATTTAACCTACAAAATGTTAAACATCTAAACCATAAGCACGAGGCTTAGTAAGTAAACGGCAATAACTTGGTATTATATATCAATCGTCATATAAGCATTATTCTTTTCCATCTTTAGTCCATAAGACTACTTTCATCAAACTATCACATTACACATTAAACACATTACATCATATCATACAAATCATTACATACCTTAAGTGGGTCAAGTTAGTCTTAATCACAACCTTGGTTAGTTTTGCCAAACCAACCTCTAACCTACTCTTAGTCCAAGCTTTCTAACCAAGCCTTTCCTAAACCTCCATCACATCATTCACATAACACATATAAGATAAAATCAATATAATAACACATTATAATCGGTTTACTTACCTTGAATCCAAACTAATAAACATAAGCATTATCACCATCATCTTCAATCCTTGGTTCTTACTCAAAATCATTACAAGCACCTATTTTCACATTAAGCAATTACAATCATCAAGGGTTTACACAACTGTTGCGGTTATCGTAAGGGACTTTTACAAGAAATTTTACAACTTCCTAAGCACTGTACCTAACCGTTGTAGTGTAGTATAGGCAAGACTCGAGGGTTGTTATCATTCTCTAGGGGAATAGGTTGAGAAGGCTTTATCACGATCTAACAGAATTCTAAGGGTTAAGAGAAGATTCTTTTTGTGTTTTTGTATTTTATGAAAGCAGGTAAAATCATATATTTGAGAGGTGGTTTTGGTTTTAGCTATTAAACTAAATATTAAACTAGCTACTGGCGATAACAATATAATAAAAGACTATGTTTATTTAATCATGTATTACTCCCTAGATTGCTTCTCCTAGTGTTGTTGCTTTGTCACGCTTGTGATGATCTATGTAATTATTTCCTAAGTCATGAATGAATTACACGAACCTGCTGTCTATTTAATATTCCGTTAAGGCATGCGCACAAGTAAGGTAGTATGAAGACTATTACAAGGCCCTTAATAGTATATTAAATGCATTTAAAATATATTAATAGTGGATCAACCATATAAGGGGCAAGGTGGTATGAAGACTGTTACCCGATGGTATCCTTTCTACACAATCATGTTTTCCTAGACATATCAACAGCGATACAGACAAAAGCTAATTTTCTAAGACATAACATGCATATTCATCACACTAAGCAAAACCACTAAGATCTACATCTTAGGTTTCATACATCATAAATAAATACAATAGAAGGATTAGCCAAGCATGTTAAAGATAAAGTAAGAATAGATAATAATCACACAACAAGACATGTTGAATGATTAAGATAGTCTTACTTGATTAAAACATGAATTGAAGAGAGTACAGTAGGGTTTTGAGGCCCTAAAATCGTCCCTAACAACTGCTAAACAAACTAGGGTTCGTCCCTTTCTTCTACTCTAAAGTTACACACTTAAAACCCTAAAAATGGATTTGTATTTATACGAAAATCGCTACGACGGCATCGCGTGTTAATCGTGACGCCATCATGAATATAATATTCTAGATAATGGGTTGGGTCGTACAACTCTGACGCTGTCTGGAGATCTTGTGACGCCGTATTGAGATGGGTTGTGACGGCGTCACGTGTAATCTGTGACGCTGTCTCCAGCTTCTAAGTAGAAATTCTTGAGAGATGTCGTTGTAGGTTCGTAGTCTTGTCCGTTTCATCTCCAGATGAGCCCAAGTCACGTGTATTTCTTCCAAATGCCTTTCAAATGCAAAATACCTAAAAAGGAACGATTAAGTACATATTTTGGGCATAAATACATGATTTAGGGGGTTAAACGACCCCGAAAAAGTGTATAAAATAACACCTCATCAAATACCTTTACACTTGGGATTTGCTTCTCCTCAAGCAAATGGGCTTTTCTACCTAGAAAATAGCAACATGAGGGTCATTTTACCTACTCTTTAAAAGTATTTTACAACACAACCTTCTATACCTCGTAATTAAAAGCACGGAAAGTAAATACTAGCCCCTTACATAAGTGTTTGGGATTCTCTCTTTTACTCGGGTGTATAATGAATTATAACAAAAAGGGTAAATGGAAAATCATAACTCATTACCTGTCATAGCATATAAATTACCATAGGCTTGGTAAAGGATCAAACCTCCACCGCTAGGCGCAAGCATTAATCATTACTATCTAGGTCTTTTTAAAGGGTAGTAGGTTGTAGGTGTAAGATAACATATAATGGAAACGGAAACGGATGGGATACATTTGGGTAGCTTTGGATGAATTTAAAGTGGAAAGGTTAGCTAATTATTTACGCGAATACACATTGGTTTGGTTGCTAAGCCAAGACTTAGATGAAGATATACAAACTCTACACAACTCTACATCAATCTCTTTCTTTTTTCTTTTCTATTTTTCTCCTTTTTTAATAACATAATACATCACAACATGGGGTTTATAACACGTACTTCTTCACTTGAGCTTTTACATGCTCGATATTTACAATCTAACTAATGATCCAATTTGAGGTGGATCAAAATAACATGGAGATCATCTAACAAACATATGGGGGTATTGACTTAACTTTTCTTCCCCATTCTTTCGCGAAATAAATACTACCATGCATCCCAATCGTCCCAAAACAGTATTTACAAGGATAAGGACTTAGCAACCGTGTACTCAATAATTAACCTGGGTTAACACAATAATGTACTAAAAGCGAGTACATATAAGGTAGGCTAAGGTGATTTGGGTGTAACGATTGGTGTAAGGGTGAACAATGTTCTTCATTAATAGTCCGGCTTAACCAGAAAATTACGAGAACCGTGAAAAAAAGGATAGGCTCGGAGGGTTGTACTAGGGGTATCCTGCACTAAAGGTGAGTGCATGGCAAGGGTGTGGGATAGTTATATGATCGGTGTGACCATCATAACAATTACAGGTTTAAAACATGGGTTAATCCTAATGCCTCTTATCAAGCAAATCCTAACACTTACTATGCGGTCTCGGGATGCATCACAAAAACAAGTTCTAGAATTTAATATACTACCGGTACACTCATAATCCTAAAGTAACCAATACCAATGTTCTAGAAAAGGCGACAAAACCACACATACACATCCGTAACGACGGAATAGACACACATGATTGCTCACTCCTTAACTCGAACAAGCTAAAGGTATAACATCTAAGGGCGAACCTCACATTTTGGGGGTGGAATTTGAGGGTTTTTGTGCTAGTAATATAAATTCCTATCCATGAGACGCTCTTAATACTTGGTTTTCGTCGGTATGTGTCATAAAAAAATTTAAATTTGGGTCAAAATTACCTCTTATGCTATGTTTTGATATATTACCCATTATTTTAAGGACAAAGCAAATGGAAAATGAAAGAATAGTTTCTAAGGCTTATTTTCCCCCTACACTTAAGTTGAACATTGTCCCTAATGTTCTATAAAAGTACCCGTAAAAACGAATAAAAGGAAAAGAAAACAAGGAAAAGAAACTAGTACTCCCCTGGTTTGCTCAATAATGGAGAAGAAACATGTGATAACTGGTTAAATCGTCATCCAAGAATCATCCAATGAAACTTCCTAAGAATTTCCAAGCTTCTTCTCATCAAATATAACCTGTAATCAAAGACAAAGACAACTATACCAAGCATAAAATGTGCGATATACAAATATACAATATGAATTTAGGGTTTGACTCGATAAAGCAGTAAAGATAGGATGAGAGAATTGTCAAACTTATCGGTTTTGCAGGTTTATAACAGAAGATTTCATATTTTAAATGTTATGCAAGTTTTATTTTCAAAAATAATTAAAAACTTTAAGTTTTCTGGACCTGGGCGTTTGACGCCGTCAGGAAAATCCTGACCCCGTCACAGGTGTCGTGGTGACGGCGTCGCGTGTAAATCGTGACGCCGTCTCCACGTTCTGTGAAAACGAAAATTTTGTTTTTGATGAAAAATTTCCTGCACTTGATTCCATAAGTTAATTCCTGTACAAATAGCTGCATAAAACCTAAGATTTGACAATTTACTCATATGACTCGAAACTGACGCGAATTAATCTAAACAATTCATTTAACATGTTTGAATTTGGCTCAAAAGCCAGATAAATTCCCCTACACTTATTGTTTGCAAAATACATTTGATTGAAATTAAGACGAGGTTAAAAACAATACAAAGCATGATTACAAGATAGAATTCCAACATGATAAAACAAATAGTAAAGAATTAAAACACATAAGACACTCCTAATATGCGATAAAAGTAAATATTGGGTTGCCTCCCAAAAAGCGCTTTTCTTTATTTACGAGTCTTGTAGCTAGACTCGAAGTCATACGTTCTTAAGTGACTTCTCCTTCATCTTCCATTCCTCCCTTGGTTGTAGTAAGAGTGGGATGCTTGCCTTTGAAATTTTTGCTCCTCCATTGGTTGAACTTCATCTCCCTTTCCATGTGAAGCTTTATCTTTTCTTCCAGTGACGGAGCTACGTTGATCCTTGGGTTGGCCAAGGCCCACCCTCAAGTCCTAAAAGTTACTGTCTATTTATACTATTAATTTTAGATTGGTGTATTGATTGATAAAATGGCCCACCCATAATTTTAATATATAGTTAACGCCTATATCTAAATTGAGTGACTTTTGATTGTAGCACACATTCATTACATACTTACATTAATTCATACTTGAAAGTGTTAATTTACAAATTTCTTACATCCTTAATTTTGTTTTTCACATGTATGCATTATCACTTGTTAAATGCTTTAGATTAATTTGAGCATATATTTCTTTACATTTTAGTTCAAATTTTAGATTAATATTTTATTACAAAAAAGATTCTACTTCTATTGTGCAAAGCCATGTTGTGTAGTATCCATGCATTTAAAATTGATAACTAAAATTGTACACGATCATTTAATTATGACGACATTCTATGATATTCGGTCCACCCGTACATAAAATCCTAGCTTCGTCACTGTTTTCTTCCCATTCCAAGACTAGCCTATTTACAGTCATAGTGGGGTCTATGGGCTCTATGTCGTTCTTGACTCCTTTCTCGGGCATACCAGGGGAATTAGGTACCCTATAGAAACTTATCTTACTCTTTCCAGATCTTAGAGTTATGGTGCCTTTATCGAACTTAATTACGGCCTTGGCCGTTGTCATGAATGGTGTTCCTAAGATGAAAGGCCTCTTTTCGTTTTCTTTGATATCCAAAATCATAAAATCTACAATATATACATGTTCAACGACCTCAACTAATACGTCCTCAACAATTCCTAAAGGGTAAATGTACGAGTGGCTAGCTAGTGAGGGTCTAATATTTATCTCAGCACGCATCTCGTTGGTAAGTTTCATGTAAGTGGAGTAGGGCATGACGTTCACATCGGACCCTTGATCGACAAGGGCGTTCACGTGCTTAAGGCCCCCTATGCTGCAAGGTATTTTGAAATTCCCTCTGACGTCCTCATTCTTTGTTATTTTCTTTTTGAGGATCGCTTCATAAACAGGCCCCCGAGGTAACACATTATATGTCTTTCCTTTTACCTTCCCAACTCGGGCCCTAGACAAAGAGTCATTGAACCTATTATTATCGACTAGTCCCTCGATTAGTTTTTCATTAAACCTATGTTTCAGATAATATTCTACAGGCCGAGAACTGAGTACTTCTTACACTTCTTTCCTTTCAGCCTTTTTTATCGGTTTATTTTTAATTTCATTACTCCTTTGTGCTTCCATCGCTGGTATTTCTGTTTCATTACTCATTTGTACTCCTTTGTAGTTAGCAAATTATGATTATCATCGGAACAAATATCAAAAGAAATTTAACCATATGGAAAGTGCTTTCGCTAGTGCTCATAGCCAAATATATAAACCACGGGTACTCGAAAGATGTAAACCAAAAAGCCACCGCAAGGCGATGATAAACTAATAAACATTAAATCTATCAAAATAAACTGAAATAGTAGTACCAATTCTTTTAGGAAAACTTATTTACATGATTACCAACAGCATCGTTGTGAACCTTTCTTTTTAATAATAAAACTTGATCAAATAAATGCACTTGAATATATAGGTAATCAAAATCCTAATAAATTAACATATCATCGGTCGGAATTACCTTTCTTTAGAAGCAGCAGCCAAAACCAACAAACAATACCACCGACCGAAACTACCTGAAACCACCTAAACCATCGAGAGATGGTGGCGGATTCGGCAGATCAAGGCGGTGATGAGAATATGGCGGCGGCAATGTGGTTCTTGTGTATTTTAGGGTTTAAAGAGAGAAATAAGGTGCTTATGTACTGTCATATGTCTAGGTTATACATATAGAATTTGCATTATGAAATAATTCGTATATTAAATTTAAAAGTTAACATTACTACGTATAGAATTTGCAAATAGTGAGATCGCATATGCATATGTAATGGGCAATATTTCCATAGTAATGGCTTAAATAGTTTCCGTAGTAAATTTAAGGGATTAAATACCTTCCATATTTATTTTCAATTTTCACTTTCAGTTTTCACTTTTAAGAAATGGGCTTTTTCCTTTATATATTACTAGACGAATACCCGTGCACGCACGGAAAATCCCTAGCGGCCGATAATTAAGAATATGCAATATTGTGGTACATTTTTCGTGTAACGTTCAAACATAATACATGAAGATATCAAAATGTTGTGACATGCGATAATTCACTTTAAAAATAATTTTTGTCATGTATCAAAGAACATATAACAACCCGTTATAACATCATGCTCATGAAGACCAATGAATTTTTAACCTTCATTGCATTTAAAGCAAAATGAAAGTTAGATTGACCATATGGTATTTCATCAAGTGGATCCCTAAAAGACTTTAATATATGTCGAAAATATTACTCCTAAATATAATGATTCACAATTGAGAAAAATCAGTGAATAAGATCTATTTAGATACGCTTGTTATTCATACTATTATGATTAACGATAGAAAGAACATGTAATGAAAGTTTCATAATTGAGTTTTTAATGTACTTAACCACATTCTTGTCATACAAAAATTACAAATTCTAAGAAAATTGCATTGAAACCGTCTCATCAATGCACGTCCTTTTCTTTTCAAACAAATTTCAAATCAAGTATTAAAGATTAAGCGTTGCCATTTATACATTTTAAATTCTCAACATTCTTAAATTTTAAAAAATTGAGGTAAATCGTTTATATATGTAGTAAAGAAAAATAAATGTCATAAATAAAGATAATGGCAACATATGTGTAAAGTTTGAAAAACTATTTATTGAAAATGAGTTTTGATTAGCAGGCTAAACGTAATGGGACGACCTTTTGTGATCGGTCGTCCCATGTGGCAATAAAAGAGACCTGGTCACCCCACTACGCTGACCGAAGCAAGACCTGGTCAACCCCAACCTTTGCAAAGTTAGGGTCTTCTACACGACCTTACAATTGGAGAAAGATTTCGTATTAAAAAAAATAACTCTTTCTTTTATATTTTTATTTAAAAAAAATAAACAATCCCCCATTCACTATAAAATCTCACTTTTTATACCATTTTTAATCACAAAACACATACATTTTATACACTTTCATTATGGCTTGTTCGATACCACATAGCGACGATGAAATCCAAGCTTTGGTTCAAAAACAAATTGACGAAGATATGGTTATCAGAAAGCGATTCTGATTTAGCCTTGCAATTAGATAATGCATGCACAACTAAAGAAGATCTTAGAAAAGCATACGAGAAATGTAATCACATTCCACAAGAGAGCGAGCTTTGATCAGTATTTTCTAAAAAGAAGATCTGATACAGATTACGAGCTAATCTTTCCTATGTACAGAAAGGCGCAAAACAAGAAAACAAATAATTTGCTAAGTTAGCTTGGATACATGAAAAATACAACTACCGCTCAGAAACCCATATAGGTGGTTCGTCATCATAGACACATAAGATTGGTGATGTATACCTTACTGCGAAAGAGTTACATCAACTACATCTAGATGAAGAAGCCAACAGAGAACCCCAAGTCAAGAACAAATAATGGATGCACAGGCCCACGAGGAGAAGATTATCAAAAACAAGCTGATGAGGAAGAAAACTTTAAGGAATTTGAGTGAGTGATGATAATTGATTCAAATTCCTAGACATCAAAAAAACTAAACTACATAAACAATTTATTAGTGTATTTAATTTTAATTTAATGATTAAAATAATATAGTAATTTTAAATTCTGTATATTATATTTTCAAATTTTGAATTCTAACGGCTAGTTTTTCGTTATAAATACCCCCCATCACCATATTATATCACACAAACTTCTATCCAAACTATCAGATTGAATTCCAATTTCACTAACAGACAATAGATCCATGGGAACACAGTCATAGATATAGATGATTCTGATCTCCATATAAGCAACATGTTCTCGTTCGTCTAGTAGCGCACATGTTGGAACCATCTCCATAACACTCCCAAATCCAGTTACCACAAACCCGATCCTTCGAAGTGGTTGTTCAGCTCTCTAATAGCATATGTGCTTGAAACCAGTCTTCCTCAACCCCAAACCCAGTTAGATAGTACCCGTCCTGCTGGGACTTGTTCAGGGAGTCCAAGCAGCTTAAAGAAAAATGTATTTATTCTAGATCACGGTATGGGGGCTTTTATGTCGACACAAGAATTATATGCAGAAAGTTGTTGAGGATTTGGGTGAGGATGCAATTTTAACAGTGGGGCAATGGGTAGCGCCACTAACTAATGTGACAGCTTTTGGAGCACTAGAACTGGTGTTTGGGAGACATCGACAACTTTCTAAAAAAGGGAAAACTTAACCAAGTTTGTATGCAATCAGTGAGTCCTTGTTCTCCGAATGCTCTTGGAATTTAAATTTGACTCTGAAGAATCAAATCGGTACAGTACCTGGAACAAAACACTAACAAAGCCTGATGTGAGTAGTTTATGAAAAGGATATTACAGTAGGAGTTGAGCTAATGATACTCTGTCAATGTCTCAGTTTTTACTCCAAAACCAGCAAAGCATTACTAAACAATACAAAAGAAATGTGCAGAGGTTTTCCGTAAGGATAATACGGTTTATTAGCTAAACATTCTTGTTATTTCAATTCCGTAATTGTAACTATTACTAGAGCTTCCTGAAAAGCTTAGTAGTATCCACAATACTTTCCACGTTTCAAATCTCAAGAAGTGTTTATCCGACGAATCTCTCGTTATTCCAATGAAAGAACTTCAACTCGACGACAAGCTCAACTTTGTAGAAGAACCAGTAGAAGTTATGGACCGTGAGATCAAGCAACTCAAGCGAAGTCGTATTCCTATAATCAAAGTACGATGGAACTCTAAAAGAGGACCAGAATTTACATGGGAACGTGAAGACGAAATTCGTGCCAAATATCCTCATCTATTTTCAATCATCACTTCAAGTTCAATTAAATCTCGGGACGAGATTTCTGTAAGGGGTGGAGACTATAACAACCCACAATTTTCATAAATGTAAATATCCATCTATTAAGTTAGATGATGTACAATCTATCAGTTATATATGAACTCACCTTTTTCAGGGAAATTTTTCGCTTTATTACATTACATTACTTTGCCAATATCTCAATATGCAATATAACCTGCATAACTCAAGTTAACGGACTCGGACAACCTACATATGGCAATCCTATCTTCATATATGTCAAGCAAACATCATAACATATCAAGTCAATATCATAATATCATTATTACAAGGTATATCACTTCTAAAAGGTACCATTTGCAACATCATATCAAAACGGGCTTTAAACTATTATCAGGTGCCCTAAACCCTAATCTTATGGAAGGGTTAACCCCTAAAGTGAATGCACAAGCTACTAAAGCATGTGTACAAGTAATATAACATCTCAATTGAAATATATAATCTCTTTAAATCAAAGTACAAATCCTTAAAAGCTCAATGTATAAGTCATTAAGCTCAATCCATAAAATAGCCGTTTTACCTCCATTTTTATTCTCATCTCTTCACTATCACTTGTAAGCAAGCTACTATACCCATTTTACAAGATGTAAACCCTAAATATTCTATTCATAAGCTTTCATACATCTTTTTGCATTCAAAACCCTAATTCAAAACCCTAAACCCTAAAACCAAGCTAGTTTCTAAACCATGACCTGTTTCTTGGCTTTTATCCATTGTAAACCCAAACCAACACTCAATTAAGTTGTAATAACTTATTTTACAATCATATCAATCCTATTTAATCATTGTTTCATCAATACTTCATCATTTTACCTCACTTGTACGTAAAATATATCCTAGAAACCCTAAATGTACCTAATTGGTTCATTTAACCCGTTTACTTGTTTTAAACCATTCTAATCCCAAATAACCAACCAAGGGCCATTATAAACTCATAAAATAAGTTTAAAAATCATTATCTATCATTAACTTGGCAATGTACAAGAAATCAAAGCCTAGAAAACCTTAATGAATCCAGAAAACCCTAATTATGCCCTAATTGTAACTTTGACCCGTTTTCTCAATTTCAAACCATTATAACTTAAACCAATGACCAAAATTCATTGATAATACTTTATATAAGCCCTAGGATTTGTATTCCATCATTCCTAATCAAGAGTATGCAAAATATAAGCCAAGAAAGTCAAGAAAACCCTAAATGAGCCCTAGTTGAACCCGTACTCCCATTTCTTCAATTCTAATCCGTTTTAACCCAAACGAATTGCTAATCTTTGCTAATTACTTTAATCCCAGACCTTAACAACCTATTTCATCATTCCTTAATCATTTATAACACAATGTACCTTGTTAAAACATTTGAAGAAACCGTCGAACCCAAAATAGACCCGGTTTACTTCTATGACCATTTTGACCCCTCTAAATTGCTACCAAGTCCAAATAACCAATGTGAACCTCTTCTAGAATCATAGTAGCAGCTTATGCACCTACTTGGACCAAGCCTTGGTCAAATTTGAGAAGCACATGGCCTCTCTTTTGTCCACTTCAGCCGCGGCAGCAAGAAACACCACCACCTCATTCAAGCTACTTTCCTAGACCTCCACACTTCATTTTCTAGCTTATACACCTCCCTAACTAGACCCTCTATGTGTCAAGACCAGATCATAAGCTTTGCTTACTCCTTGCTACTTCAAATGGGTATAAATAGGAGCATAATGTGTTCATTCTTCTTCATCCCCCACTTCCTCCTCTATAACCCTTCATAGAAGCAATCCTTTGCTCTAATAGATCCTAAGTGATCTTAATAAGTCTCAAGTACAGAAAGGAAGCAAAAGAAACCAAGAAACGAAGCCCGAGAGTCGTTACTCTAGCCGTACGAAGCCGAAAGTCCCGATTCTGACCCATTTCCAAGCTATAAGCTCAAACCAGGTTCTCTAAAGCTTATATTCTGCTCATGTAACGTCATAATGTTCATATGTTCTTGCTAAAATCATAATATAAAGCTTTGAACTCAAAAACCTAAGGTTGTTCCTTTTTGATCCAAAACGTACACCCGATTATTCATGTTTTTAACTTTAAACAATGGGTTAAACTTGTAAACATTTGTTAAAATCATCCTAATAGAGCTATTATAATGTTAAAATAAGTGCTTTTGATTAAGTCATAAGAAATTTGACCTTAAAACCTGAGCGATTTCATTTTGAAACCCTAATTGACCCTTTTTACCCTTTATAACTATACGAAACGTTAAATAAACAATATTTTACATGTTAAATCTTCATATTTTAGTTTATTATAACTATCTAAATGTACAATTAGAAATTTTAAATTAATAACTTGCATGGCAATTGGACATGTTTTTGTAGTTAATTATGAATCCATGCAAGGGGTCTATAACGTAAATTTCAGAAACTTATAACTAAAAAGGACTAAAAGTATGTCATTTATCAAAGATCATGAATCATAGGGGTCTATTCATTGTCACTTTTTAAAAGCTATAATGGTTACTTGGTATATTAAAAAGAGCTTAAGGACCAAATCGTAAAAATGCAAACCCCCAGGGGTCTATTGCAATTTTCCAAACCTTAATAGCACTTTAGTGGACTAAATGTCACATTTTGAAAAAAGTGTAAAAATCATATTCACAATCATTACCAGACATAACTTAATTAACGCTCCTCGAGCTTAACATTTCCGGATATTGAATAAAATGGCTTAAAACTGCTATATTGTTTAATCATATATCAATCACCATCGATGTGTCTTTCAAAAATCAAGTCCCGGATCCATACATACACAATACAGGGGAGCTTCATATTAAGAAGTTCATCTTGGTACTACGTTCTGTCTGAGTTTTGGTTTTACGATTATAAAGTGCCCTGTCTCTTACAAACGTTTACTGAAATGACTTCTGATCTATGATGCCTGAACGGTGTCATGATAGATTTTTATATCGAAACCAACATAGATAATCCAAAAGACATATATAGTACAATCAAAACTAATACTTGCCATATATTAACCCAGGTTGTCTGTGATTGCCGTGTTGAATCCGTTATACCTTCAATCCCTATACAATAGCTATCAATTTCCCCTAACTGTTCATGTGTTTGATTTCATAGCCTCGCAATTCAAATCATTTTATAAACCCGCAGGGAGATACATGCATAAACATGAATGTAAATTATTTCTACATGCAATTTCAATTTCCTATTGCCTAAGTAACTACTTTGCCTTTAAGTCCCCAATTATATGAACCGTTACATTACTCCCGTAGTAAGCGCGAAGATGTGAAAGATCTATTTGGGCTGGACTCCCCTTGGTGTACCCAGTTATGTGTAACCAATCGCACATCATTAGAAATCACGCGGGTATTTTGGCAAAGGTGCCCGCAGGGGCAATATTATCATTATAACCTAAGGCATCGGATTCATGAGCTAATGGCAATAATAAATTATATTTTCAATACTGGGTGTATATCAATGTAACCCAAATATCACATTTGCATTCAAATTATATTAATTAAACCTATGAATTTCACTCAACCTTTGTGTTGACTTTTTAGCATGTTTTATCTCAGGTAACTAATGGTACGAAGTGACGAGGACACGAAGATGGAAAAACCGTTATCATTCAAATGTTGTATTTTAGATTCTGGAAACCTCTCTTTTGTAAAAACTCTGAAGAAATAAGGAATGATAACTTATTTTCATAAACGACTCTTTTTGATTCGTTTTCTATGATTATGATTGTTGTACCTTGAAGTAATACCCCAGATTAGCTTCCGCTGCTATATGTAAAAATGGGGGTGTTACACAAAGAGAGGGAGAAAGAGAGATTAAGAAATTTTTGAGAGGCTATGAAATGAATAGAAGACCTAAGTTGTGAGAAGTGAGGTATATATAGGAAGTAACTAGGGTTTTGGGTGACCACATGTCCAAGTAAGTAACCAACATACACCAAAGTGTGTGTATGTGTGTGTTCGGTAAAGGCAATCCACAAGGACCATGGTTTCCAAATTTTTGGGACCATGGTTCATTATCTATGTATAAGAGCTAGTCAACATGGTCAAGGTGTGTAAGTATGCATTTGTCTTGACTTGGATGGTTATGTGTGCATGAGATGGATCTCCTCATGTGTCACTATTACACACATGCATGGGACTTTCATAAAAAAGATGCCTTTGATTTAATTTTAAGACTTATAGTTGTTTTGCTTTGGGTTTAGGCATCCGAATTTAACAAGAGGAGGGGTATGAATGAAATTTTTGACTTATAAACAAGAGATGAACGATAACTAAAGTTTACACGAAAAGATTTCGGGTTTCCGGGGTTCCGTTTGATAAAAAACGCTAAAACCGTCGACGTACGCGAAAAACGTATAAATCATAAACAAAAGTGAACGTGACCTACGTAACACTTTAATATGATAAAATAAAGCATATAACTTGTAGATTAACTGAAGTCCAAAACCGGAACGCGTCCAATGACGTTTTTCAGACTTACGCGGGTTATCTTCCCGGTTTTACGCCAAATTCAAACGTAACGTATAAAAGTCAAAAATAATGATTGGAAACGTTTAAAATATTGACCTGAAATTTACAGGGTGTGACAATCTTCAAACATTCCTCTTTTTTGTTATTATTTTCTAATTTTTTCAATTTTCTTAACATACTATACTACGAATCTTAGTGTAATTTCACCATTTTCACGATCATAATAACTCCAGATAATTTCTTCCATGACTCTTCGTTCTTCAGACGTACCAATAAATTTTGAATACTTTTTACATACCCATTGCAATGTGCAAATTTCCCAACCATACCAGAGATAGAAAAATGACACAAGACATAGGAAATACATACTTTACACTTTAAACAACTAGCAACTGATAAATGGACTTAATCTAACAGGGTAGGCTAAGGTGTAAAGGTGTAACGAAACAAATAGTTTGTGTTATCCTAAAAGATTGGCTCTACAGGTTTTTCTAGGGGTATCTTACTCTTAAAATAAGAGTAAACAAAGGGTTTATACGGGGGTTAACTAACCAGTGTAGTTAGTTAATAAAACAACATATAAAGGCTTTTTGGGTGTAATCCTAGAAATTTACCAATTTAAACAACTTACTCCATCTAAATCCATAGTACTCATTATTGTGGTCTCGAATAGATATACCAAGCTAAGTTCTAAATTCTACAACATCATCAACACACTCATATTTTTATGGGATTTGGGTAAACATTTAGAAACAGATAAGGCTGAATCCTCACAATATCTAATAAGGGTTATGTGTGCATGTTATGTAACCGGTAATTTCAAAAAAGTATGCTTGGATTTTTTTTAAATTTTTGTATAATTTAAGCAATTTAATGTAAAAATAAGACAAGTAACGTTCTAATTCCCATCCCCCCCCCCCACTTAAATTATAAAACGTCCTCGTTGTATAGAATAAACATTAAAAACGATGAATTAAAAGAATTAGAACAAGAAACTCACCTGATGTTTTGCTCGGTAGATTCTCCAAGTCGAGTTTATTGAGCAAGAATTCCAGATGATCGATACTTCACCAACTTTGTTGATTTCTTTTCCAGCAAGGTCCTGTGCAAAATATAGGAAAAACATGCAAAATCCTATCTCGGGTATCCTACGGTTAATAAAATAATAAAAAAACTATACAGGCAGTCAATACGCCGTATCCAAAAACCAGGATACACAATATAGAAAGATGTAAAAAGTATCAATACTAGTCAGTCTGCCAAATACGCTGTATCATGTGCATGAATACGCCGTATAGACAGATCCGATGATAAAGTTTTAAATGCAGAAAAAATAAAGGACTGATAACGTCCAGACATTCAATACGCCGTATGGTATAGAGCGGATACACCCTATTGATGTTTGGGAAGACAGACTCAATAAAAATAAATAAAAACGGTCCAGGTTGTCTCTCGGGAAGCACTTTTCTTTCAGCTAGTCTTTAAGTTAGACTTTTTCTTCAGCTTCCTTCACCTACTCCTTGGTGCGCGTCACGGTCCACCCCTTTTCCTTTTTCTAAAAAATATCTTGGTAGATATGAGACACACTATCTTCGTTTCTTTCCCAAGCATTGTATTCACATGATTGTATAGCAGTGTATTCTTTGTTAAGTCCTAATGAATACTTTATTTCTTTAAGCTTCTCGGCTTTGCACACCCTTTTACTAGGCTGCTCATTATTTGGATTGTCAAATTTAGATGCTTTGTTAAGAACATTATTATTGCCTTTACGCTTATTTTGGCTTCGTTCATCCTCTTTTTCAATGTCATCCTTTTCTTGGGCATTCAAATAAGGCTTGAAGAATGAGTCAGTAATGGTGTTAGGAGGGTTTTCATAATCAGATTCCTCCCATTCTTCATCGCTTGATACTATGTCATTCATCGGTTTTTTATTCCAATTTTCATTTATCCAAGAATGTAATAATGCTTTTTGAGTCATTCCATCAACTCTCATGTGGTTTTTAAATATTAAATTTACTCGGGATATGAATTCAAGTGGATCAAGCCCCCAGTTATCACCTTACTCTAACATTTCATCTTTTCCATCACGGGATAAGGGATAGAATTTACAGAAAAATTTCTCAACAAGTTCTTTCCAAGTGGTGATTTTGCCATCCTCTTCATCAATCCACCATTGTCTTGAATCATCAGCCAGTGAGAGAGGAAAAACCTTCATGCGTAGTCGATGGGAGCCCGCATTAAGAATTTTAATTAAATTGAGTATTTCAAGAACTTTGGCAATGTGGTCGACCACGTCTTCATCAAACATTCCGTAGTATGCATTACTCCGTAACTTCATCAAAAATTCCTTGCTAAGTTCAATATTCATATTATCGTTGGTGTTTGGTTTTTCTAGACTTGATTTCTTTTGAGCTTTTTCCATGCGTTCATTTAAAATTAGTTTTGTCATAACTTATGTCGTCTCTTCTTCAATCAATATTCTGTGATTAGCACGACCTGTAACAAAGGTAAAAATATCAGTAGGATTTGCTTGGGAGAAAGAGAGAAAATCAAGCACGATAATTGAATATGAAAAATCAGCTTCTATTACTGTATCAGACGATCGATACGCCGTATTCAATTGATCTAAATACGCCGTATTAATCTATTGAATAGATACATTGTATTGGTAAAGAAAGTTAGATACGCCGTATTCAATTGAAGTCGATACGCCGTATCAGGTTATCGACCAGAACATTGTATAGAAAACAATTAAAACACACAAAACAAACACACAAATAAAACAAGCAAACAATAAAATACAGATATACAGAATTTTACAGAATTTTATACTAATCAAAATTACACTAATTAATCTAAATTACACTAATCCTAAAGGTTAGATCTAATGCTAAAAATCAAAATATTAAATAAAATTCAAGATTAAAATTTCACTCCCTGACAACGGTGCCAAAAACTTGATTGTGTCGTCGTATAGGTTTTATTTTAGAGTATTCAGGTTTTAAATTTATATTTTGCCGACTTTACCTAAAACATCACATTAACGGGCAGTGTACCTGATCAGATGGAGTTTCGTGGTCACTAAGAGAGAGAATTAATCTTTTATTTTATCAATATTTTAGTTAACCAAACTAAGTTAATTTAAACTACGTTAATTATATTCTATGTTAAACCTATGCTAAACCTATGTTAGTCCTAATTCTAATTAATAAAGGGGGTTTTCAGCCTGAGAGACTGGCACAGGTTTTGTGGTAACTTAGATCAATTTAAGATACAATAACACACGTAAGCAGACAAACAAAAGATAGAAGAGCGGTCTAGCCAAAAATAAAAACACTGTATTAACCATGATTAATCCAATTAGAACATTGGTTTCTTTATGAAGTGCAATGAATACTTATCTCGAGGCGGCATATGATTCTTAAGACTTAAGCGTTACTTCTTTCTAAGACTTAGACACAAAGAATTATGTCACAATTAAACGCATCTGCATAAAGCATCTTATTTGCTAATTATAATCTATCTTAGGGGTTAAAGAAATGATGATCTTGTTAAACCCTAGCTCATAGAGACTTTACCCAGGAATTGCTTAATATAAATTTATATACTAGTAGTCCACTGGCCAAGTCTTTACCAATCAATTAAGAACGTACTTGGTGATCCCAAGGGTCACCTGTCGGTCCAACTAAGCTCACTAATCTAAAGGCAAAGATAGGTCATTATTTGTGGGCAAAGATAGGCTTTTCTTCTACTAATCAACTTGACAATATTTACTGATATTATCGTTGGAATTGGTTATATGTGCATGCACGTCAGAATCATCCGATTTAAAATACACCCTATTTTGAAGTTAACAACGTCCTAGTATTAATGTTAACCTTTTAGATTAAACTACATAATTACTTATAGATGTTTCAAAGCATAGATCAAATGATAGATTAGTCTGGTGGTTAGTGTTGATGCAATAATTAAGCATCAGTTGAGTTTGTCCTTTGTTTTAGTTTACTTATTTCTATTAGTGGATAATTAGGCCCAAGCCCAACTTGTGGGTTTAGGTCCATTAGGGTTTGCTTATGTTTTACTCTATATATTGTGGCTCAATAATAAATCATACCAAGGGGTTTCATCATTGTCTAACATGGTATCGGAGCGGGTCTGATCCTCAGACCTAGGTGGCTAAGTTGAGCGGCCTCCCTAAGCCGTCCCCGCCAAACCCTAATCCTTACCCTTTAACCTTCTTTAAAAAAAGGTCACAAATTTTCATTCGAGAAACCAACGGAAAAATAGGTGTGGCGTTTAGACGAGAAAGAGGACGTGGTGCTCAACATCCATGCAAACAAACAGGAAGAAATATTTATATTGTTCCTTGAAATCAAAGAAGGCCCTACTGTAAATCTCAAAGACGTGGACACCATGGTGGTTTAATGTTATCAGCATGTTTTTTTTTTGTTAAAAAAAATTATGTTTTGTCAATTGTTAGTGATTTGTGTTATTTATGATAAGGTCATAAATCCACACAACCGCGCGTGATTTGTGTTGGTGATTTGTGCTAAGGTCACAAATCTACACAATCGTGATTTGTATTGGTGATTTGTGCTAAGGTCACAAATTCACATAATCGTATTCGTATTGTTTTATTGTTTGTTTGTTTGATGTTTTAATTTGTGATCTACTTCAGTCCGAGTTTTTGCGATTTCGCCGCTCGGTTTGCGGGGGAGTATTCGTGGATAATTAGGCCCAAGCCCGACTTGTGGGTTTGGGTCCATTAGGGTTTGCTTATGTTTCACTCTATATATTGTGGCTCAATAATAAATCATACCAAAGGGTTTCATCACTGTCTAACAATTTCTTCTTCTATTAGTTGGCTAATTGTTACGCTCTATTTCTATGTTCATTTTAACGAGTAGGGGTGTTAATCGGGTTATCGGGTTGGGTTAAGGGCTTATCGGGTTTTCAAAAAATAAAAACTAACCCGCAACCTGACTCTATAAAGAATTGGGTCTATTGGGTTCGAGTTAGTCGGGTTGGGTCTATCGAGATATCGGGTTGGAAGTTAATGACATAATACAAAGTTTTGACCAACAAGCATTATATATGCCTCACGCTTATTAGTGCATTAGAAAATTGCAAATTGCAATATAATGGCATGAGCCAAATATTAGCAGGTCCTTATTACTGCATTACTCCATTACTGCATTAGATAATTTCATATCGAATTCACATATGAGCAGTCCTTGTAAATATGATAGTAGCTTTAGCACACTATTTATTTTTTTGATTAATGAAAACATTTAAACTCATGGCATTTTTTCTTTCATGCTTAGACCTTTTATATCCATATATAGCACATCTACATGTCTTTATTTTTTCTATTAATAAGCACCTTGTAAAAATTTGGTAAATGACACAAAAAGGTAATAAACATAAAGGTCATTTTCAATTAAGGTATCACATTTTTTTCTTGTATAAAAAGGCATCCAACTTAGTTTTCTTGTCAATTTGGGTATTTTCGTTAAATATTTAACGATCATCCGTTAAGCTTTACATTTCAAGTCTACCGCCGCTACCATACTCTTAATCATCATTGCCACTACCAAGCCTCCCCACCACCCATCACTACCACACGCTGCCTCCACTACCAACCCCATCCACAACTACTGTAAATCGCCAACCCTACCCATCGTCGCTATAAACAAGCAACCTCAACCACCACCACCAACCCATCCAACATCCACCACCGTCAACCACTAATGGCAATGGTGGTCGGTATGTTGGTGACGACAGCAATATGTTATGATTGTAATGACGACGGTGTTTGTTAGTGGGTCATAATGATGGTGATGACAGTGTGGATGGTTTTGCTTTAAAACGATGATGAGTATGGTTGGTGGTTGCGGTGGTGGTTGGTGGTGGTATTGGTGTGTGGGTGGGTTGTTGGTGGCAACGATGGTTGGTGATGATGGTTTGTGGCAGTAGTGGTGGGTGCGGACGATGGTTTGTGGTGGTGGTGGGTAGGGCTGGTGGTCGAGGGCGATGCTTGGTAGTGATGATGGTGGGCAGGGTTGGTGGTGGCGACGATGATTGACGGCGGTGGTAGTGGCGGTGGACTTGAAATGTAAAAACCGTTAACTATATAACGAAAATACACAAATTGACAAAAAAATAAGTTAGATGCCTTTTTATGCAAGAGGAAAAAGTGTGATACCTTGATTGAAAATGACCCTTTAGTTTGATACATTTTTATGTCATTTGCCATAAAAATTGTACACCATATAACGTACGTAATTAACCATTTTGTATCAAAGTAGACAAAAGTCTCACAATGACTACCTAAGAGTATAAGACATATCTTTAAACAAATTAATATAAATAACACATAAGGTTTACTACAAAGCGTGTATAAGAGTGGTCTTTAAACATAAAATGCATGTATCAGGTTTATCGGGTCAACTTGATAACAAACTAATTAAAACCCTAACTCGAACCTATTAGGCTATCGAGTTTAGTGGGTCAAGTCGATAAACCCGATAAGCTAAGTTCAACCTGAGCTTATAAGGCTTTATCGAGTTCAAGCCAGGTCGGATTGACTCATTTGACACTCCTATTAATGAGTATTATTTATTAGCCTTTTGCAACAGAGTGTTAGACATAAAATTTTATGTCTGATAATGTTTTATTTAATAGTATGGGCAATGGGGAGAGTTTGGTGCGGGACGACTATCTTCCATCCCCAAACTTGATTAGCAAACCACACTTCAAACCCGCTTTGATCCCCAATTGGGATCTTATCAGAGCGCTCCATGGAGCGATATGCTCCCCCAAACCCGCTCTAATCCCCGTTGGGGATCTTATCGGGGCGTCTTTATGAGCGCAATGCTCCACCAAATACACGTTGTTCTCCATTTATTGTTATTATTACAAATGTGATTACATGCAATAATATGAAGAATCAAGAACCCACTAATAATATATTAATTGGTATCCTTTATAAGTTTTCAACAAATTAAACATAAATAATAATAACCACTAAAAAATCAACACTTCTTTTAAAAAATTACATAAAAGAAGTCTTTTCTAATCACAACTTGCAATCTTGCAAAGATACAAAAGTACAAAAAAATGATACTATTGGTTTTTTTACGTAAATACTAACATAATAATATATTCATAGAATAGATATATGTGTATATATAGCTTCGAGGCGGGGCGGGTTGGGGTTGTTGTGCCCCGTCCCCGCCCCATCCCGATAAAAATCCTCGTTAATGCGCTCGAAACCCGCCGCGTAACCCGATAAACATTCTTCGCCCCGTCCCAAAAACTTCAGGTTTTGAGTTTCCCTATTAGGTTAGGGTTTTTTTTTCCATCCCTAAGTATGTGTAATTCAAGTTAATATAAAAGTATTATTCATACAATACATTTGAGTTACCTAATTCTTCTGGTTCATGTTCTTATAAAAAAATATATTTTGCTTCTTATAGAAGGAGCATTATGTATAAATTTATTAAGATTTATAAGTTAAAAGATTATGAAAGAATTTCATAAAACATTTTAACATTTTTCTCTGCTAAATAATTTTTATTATTACAAAGTGTAATATATATACATATATATATATATATATATATATATATATATATATATAAAAGAAAACATTTGGTAAAAGTAAATTGTTACCTATCATCATTTGTTGTTATTAAGAGAAGTCATAACAATAATAATAATAAAAATAATTGTGGAAATCGTGGAGGTGATGAATACGTTTCCATTTAAAAACTTCAAATGTTTTGTATCAAATTGCTGATCAAGCGTGACACAAAATGAAGAGTGTTTATATTAGTTCTTCACTAACTATACATATAGTATCAAAGCATATCACAACAATACAAACCTAAGCATAATATTCACATCTATTCACGACACGAACATAATCAAAACTATATAAGAAACACGACACGCAATCATCTACATTATGCAAGTGTAAATATAAAGCGATAAATGCGAGTATAAATGTAAAGAGACGAGTAAAAAGAAATGCAAACCCTACATGGTGATTTATAGTGGTTCGGTCATGAAGCTCCTCTTCGTCCTACTCCACTCCTCGAGTACCCAACTCGAGAGTTACTTTACTAGTCAACAAGCTCCTTTTAGGCGGAGAAAACCATACACAAGTAGCTTACACCAATTTCTGACACTAAGCCAAATGTCGAGTTCTAATCTTAGCTAGAACCGATCTACCACACGCTTGTATTTTAAGGCCTAAAATACTAACCACCCTTACAAGTATTTACCTCACCTAAATACTATCACGATCAACCCGATCTAACTAATACACACGATCACAAGAGATATGAATGAATTACAACATACAACACAATCGTAACTACGTTACGTAAACACAACCTAAACTATAATACTTCGTATCTTGGTGATTACGAGTATTCTTCTCTTGCACTTGGAGGAATAAGCTTGAATCACTTGGAAACAAATGCTTATGATTAAATGATCAAAGATTTTTAGAATATGTGTGAGATGTATAAATTGATTTGGGACAGAAAGAAAATACGTAACAAAGGTGAAAAAGTTTGTGGGAATAATCCACTATTTATAGGCAAGACTGGGAGCCGTTTTACATGGCCGGCCCCCTTAGCTCCCTTGTTGGTCCCTTATCACTAAGGGGGCCGCCCATACCTGTAAGGGGGCCGCCCATAGTAGGACGCTCCTAATTTTGTCTTTTTCAGGAGAGGTGTTTTCTAGAGAAGTTTTATTCATTTTGAGGGGGAATATTGAATTCAAAATATTTATTTTGAATAAAACATGTCTTGTAAATACAAATAAATTAAGCATTTATTTATTCATACCTTTAAGTGATTTACGTCGGGTGCAAACTTAGTTGAAGCAGACTTAAGACGTCGAGAGATGTTGTCGTATGAATACTTTGATGATTTGTGATTACGAGTAACTTGAGCACTTTACGTTATGTGTTATAAGTTACATGTTTGTGATGAGGTGTCATTTTATATACTATTTTGGGGTCATTTAACCCCTTAAATGTAACGCCCCAAAACTAATTTTTAAGTACTTATTCATGAGAATGCCATTGGAATAGTTTGACTATGACTTTTATAAGTTGAAAGACGTTACGTGATTGGTTAGTCAAACCCGATAGTCAAACTATATGTCAATGTATATGTAAAATGGAAGTAGAAACTTAACGTGTCACAATTATAAGAGGAATAGACTTAAAGGACCTAAGTTGTCAAAAGATAAATGTGCTATATTAGTTGATGTGGCCAATTTAAGAGAAATAAGACTTAAGGGACTATATGTGTCAAATGGCCAAACTTTCACTAATTCCACACACTTCTTTATTTATGTGGTGTTTTCTTATGTGTCGAGCCATAGAGAAAGAAAGGAGGGAAGAACTCAAGTTTGATGATTATTGATAAGGAGGTTTAGTGTCTCATTCATGGGTTAATCCTTAGCAATGATCCTCCAAGTAAGTAGCTTGATTGTTAAGTTAATTGATGAATTATGATTTAGGGTTCATATACCTAAATTAAGGGTTTTGGGTAATTGTTATTCTAAACTAAGTTTTGAAGTGCTTATGAACATGGGTTAAGGTTAATTGAAGATTTAATGTAAAGAAATTGGAGTTTTACATCTTATGATCAATATATGATCATATGATGATTAAGGAAGGAATTGGGAAGTTATGGGTTGTATGAACCCATATTATGAAGTCTATTTAATATGTATGATTATGGTTTAGGAATGATAGCATTGGATGATGATGATGATGAGGATGTTCTTGATGTCCCTAGCTTGGATTCAAGGTAAGTAATTAGACTATAACAAGAAGTTGTATTGAGTTATCATACTTGTATTGTATGTTATGTGTTTTATGAATTTTATTGATAAAGGTATGGAAAGCCTAAGTATCAGATGTTTTGGACTAAAAATAGAATGGGGCTAGTTAATTAGACTAGCTAGTTATGGATTGCATAGTTGATATGCATATGAAGGTATGAGGAGCTTAAGAGCTAATGTGTGTTTAGTAAAGGATATGATTAGCCTAGTTGATTTAACTAGCTAGGTATGTTGAATTGATGTGTTTATAAATGAATGATGATTTAAAAGTTATGATGCAATGTGCTTAATGAAATATGATAACTTGTTATGTCTTTTACTTACTAAGCGAAAGCTTATATGTTTAAGTTGTAATGTTTTGTAGGTTTAATCCAAGCAAGGTAATGCGTGAATTAAGGCATACGTGTGGAAGTACTTGTCAATATTAGACAAGTAATTAAGGTAGTTGTCGAGCTTTTGAATCAAGGTTGAACCCCCCAAGTGTAATGAATGTTTGTTAATGTTGTTGTCTAGAGTCAAGTATTTTGTAAAGGTCAAAGTGAAAGAGGGTCAAGGCCATTTATTATGGTTGTATGTAAATGGGTCAAAACAAGTATGTAAAATGGGTCAAACGAAGTGTTTGGGTAAACCCGTAAGATAATGTTTTGGGTCATTTAGACCACAAAGGTTTATGATAATGTTCTAATGTGATATTTTAAGAAATTCTGGAAAGTTTCACCTATTGTCGTGTCCGGGAAGTTAGTTTTTCATAAATAAAGTCTAAAAATGAGTTTGGTATGTTCCAAGGAGAATCTATCCGCCCGGCCCGGCTTCCCAGCCACCCAGATGGCCACCAGCGAGCCTCCGGCCGCCCGGCTGGGCTGGGGCTGATGTTTTTCGGATTTTGTTTTTGACGTAACTTTTGAACCGTAAGGAGTTAGAATGAGTTCTTTATATCATTGAAAAGCTTATGAAGTCTAGTTTGTGATAATGAAACATTCAAGGGTCTAATTGTAATGTATTTTAAAAAGTATAATGAGGAATGTCACAATGTCATTCCCGGTCTTACGTTTCCGCAAAGTTTTCGATTTTGGGTCAAAATTTGAGTCTGAAAAGGGGCGTTTCAACTTGGTATCAGAGCTTTGGTCTAAGAGAAGCAGGTTTCCACTATAGGATGCCTAAACTTAGACCACTCATAGATGCGTATGCCGTAAGATTAAGTAATGAAGAATGCGATTGCCTTAGTTATAAGGTAGTTAAGTGCTTGCGGCAAATAGAATGATGATGCTTAGACATATCAATGAGTATGCAATATGTTTTGGTCATTGATTATGTGACCTTGATGTTGATTAGAATGTTAAAGGCTTGTTAGAAAGTTATAATTGAAAATGTAGATGTATTTATGTGATGGAAGTATATGAAAGTTACTTACATGTCTAAGTGTTATATAAATATGGAATGTCATGATATTATGAGAATTATGAGTTAAGTAAATGTATAAATGTTTGAGTTATGAAAAAGTTATTCAATGAAGAATTATGGTATTGAGGGTAAACGCTTGTATGAATTGCTAATAAAGGGTTGAAGTATGATAAGTCATATAATGTAGAAAAAGAAATAAAGTATAATGTGATGGTATGATGTGAATAAGTATGAGACGTATATGAATGATAAAGAACAAGTGTAATCTCGTTGATATATGAAAGAGACGTATGATAAGTAAAATGGATAAATGAGTGTATCTTAAAACAAGCCAAATGAATGAAGATAAAGAATGAGGCTGATATACGTGAAAAGTTTAATGGATTAAAAGAAAGTGTTGGTATAAAATTGATCATGAGGTCAACATGGGGTTGACGAGGGAATGATAAGTGCATTGTGAGAATGCATATAATGTATGTAAAACGTGAAATTAACAAGTATCATATAGATCTTGTCCAAGAAAATGAAAATGTTATGAAATGTCTTAAGGAAATAAAAAGGGTAAATGGAAAGTATATGATTAGAAAAGTGCGTAAATGACAAAAGGGATAAAAAATGATAAATTTAAATTTAGCTTGGAATTAATGTGAAATGTAATGGTATCCTCCGGGATAGCCTAATGTGATGGTATCCTTCGAGATAGCCTAAGAATGTTAATGATACCACAAGGGTATCGATAATGGGCGAATTCCTATAAGGAGAAAGCCAAGTTTCCTTCGGAAAAAAATTAAGGAGATTGGATCCAAGATTATAAAAGATGATAACGAAAGTAAATGAGATAAGAATATGAGATGAATGGAAAGTAATGAGAATGTAAGTATGTTTGATTGTTATGTCGGAAGTATATAAGTAGGATGGTTAATAATTTCATTATTTAAATGGATTGGGACGCCTTTTCATTTGAATAAAGAAATTGTTAATCACCGAACCATAAGTTTATACTTCCTTATTTGCATTGATTGGGACAATTCTCAATGTAAATAAAGAAGTATGGACGAGTGGGCTTATGTGTTCTCGGCATAGCATGAGAAGGAATCGAGAAGTAGGAAATGAAAGTCTAAGATTTGTTAAAATCGTAGGAAATAAGATTAGTGAAATAAGAGTTAGAATGTGACTTTCAGTAGAGACTTTAAAGAGAAAGTTAAGTTTAGATGTTTAGAGTATAGAATTAAGGAAAAAAGGTTGAAATGATGTTATAATATGCCATATGGCATGGTGTAATGATTATGGTGGTTGCTAAGTATTATTAGCACCTTAATGTAAATGTGAAAGGTAAAATGCAAAGTATTGAATCATTCCTAGTAACTTATGGTCCTTGATGAAAAAAATTAACTACAAAGAAGGAACGAAAGCAAAGTATTAAAAGGGAACTGATAAAAAGAATGTTAAAATGGTTATGGTAAATAAGAAAGCATAAGCTAATGTTGGTAAATGATAAGTCAAGATAACGTAATTGCTCAAGTAACATGTGGTTCTTGATGAAAAGGTTAGGAAAGGAATGAATAGGAACGTAATGATATAAAGAAAAAGTTACCAAAATGATAGAAAAAGAATTGTGAATGTTACCTATATGACGCTTGTCATTAGGAAAAGTGTAAATGAGATAAAAGTAAACGTGAGTTAGAACGGGCTAAGGATAATTAGAGGTATTAAGAAATGGCTAGAGTTGTAAAACCATAAAGGTTGATGCAACTAACTGAGTATATGTTTGAGAATGCTAAGATATAATGTGGGGTCAACATGACCAAGTTTATGGTAATTATAAGACGAAGAGATTTCGATGACAAAATCTAAATAAGGGGGATATTTTTGTAACACCCTAAAATCAATTTTTAAGTATTTATTCATAAGAATGCCATTGGAATAGTTTGACTATGACTTTTATAAGTTGGAAGACGTTACGTGATTGGTTAGTCAAACCCGATAGTCAAACTATAAGTTAATGTATATGTAAAATGGAAGTAGAAAGTTAATGTGTCACAATTATAAGAGGAATGGACTTAAAGGACCTAAGTTGTCAAAAGATAAATGTGCTATATTAGTTGATGTGGCCAATTTAAGGGAAATAAGACTTGAGGGACTATATGTCAAATGGCCAAACTTTCACTAACAAATATAGAATTCCCTGGACAATTCCACATACTTCTTCATTTGTGTAGTGTTTTCTTATGTGTCGAGCCATAGAGAAAGAAAGGAGGGAAGAACTCAAGTTTGATGATTATTTATGAAGAGGTTTAGTGTCTCATTCATGGGTTAATCCTTAGCAATGATTCTCCAAGTAAGTAGCTTGATTGTTAAGTTAATTGATGAAGTATGATTTAGGGTTCATATACCCAATTTGGGGGGTTTTGGGTAATGATTATTCTAAACTAAGTTTTGAAGTGCTTATGAACATGGGTTAAGGTTAATTGAAGATTTAATGTAAAGAAATTGGGATGATGATGATGAGGATGTTCTTGATGTCCGTAGCTTAGATTCAAGGTAAGTAATTAGACTATAAGAAGAAGTTGTATTGAGTTGTCATACTCGTATTATATCTTTTGTGTTTTACGAATTATATTGATAAAGGTATGGAAAGCCTAAGTATTAGATGTTTTGGAGTAAAAATAGAATGGGGCTAGTTAATTAGACTAGCTAGTTATGGATTGTGTTGATACAAAAGTTGGACGATCCTTGATTAGGTCCGAATTAGGTGTAATACGGATCTGTTAGGCTCCGGTTCCTGTATCAATTAAGTCTTGATGTATGAGACCTGCGCACTAAGAAAACAAAGCACCGTTAGGCTTACCGTGGGATTGTCTCCCACGATTATCCTCCGGCGTGAGAGTAAGTAATCGGTTTAGGTTTTAGTAGAAAGTTAGGGTTATGAGGGCGTACCTTAGATGAGAGCCGAGGTGCTCTCTATATACTCACCAAACCCTAATGGGCTTTGTCCCATTAATTAGGTTAGTATCCGAGAGGCCTCACCGTTATTTAGTAACTAGTGGGCCCACCTCATGATTATGACTCGTTCGTAACGGGTGTTCTAGATACCTGCGCACGTGTGCGCTAGTTGGGCCTCATGGGCCTAAATCCTCGTCGTGATAGCCCATATGTCATGGGCTTCCCCATAGGCAGTACCATTTGGGCCTTGGAAGCCCGTATTGATGTCGCTATGGCCCATTCATCATGGGCCTGGGTATAAGTACTATTCGTGGGTCGGGTTCATGACCCGAGGTTGGACTATACGTCATCATGTCCCCCCAGTCTAGTATGCGCTTGGTAAGACCGCGGATGCTAGACTACAAATAGTCGCGGTAAATATCCCTGGATGCGTATTGTGGAAGAAACAAGAAATTGTCCCGCCCAAAACAATGAATCTGGTCAACTTGAGTCGCAAAAATGCCTCTTCGTAATTCGTGAGAAGGTAGCTAGAACATAGCTTATACGTTTCACCCCTACCACACGATTAGGACAAGTGGGGGACACGTGTTCCTCATCCGGCGTCGTGTCAGTAACAACTTGCCCTATATAAGGGTTCGCCTCCATTTCACTGTTATTGCCACAGTAAAAAAAAATCTCTTCCACCACCATTGATAAAGCTTCCATTAATCATCAAAAATCAGACACAGGTAATACGCGCGTGCGCATCCAAACCCTTGCTTCGCAAATCATGGTGTTGCAACTTACTGATTTTACATCAGAAATAACAGATGAGGAACTTCGTGAGTTCACATCTGAGTATTACATCCCATTCGCATTGCACCCGGTAGTGCCGGCTGCGAGTGCGAGTATAGCGGATTTCCCAGAGGGGAAGGTTGGGGTATACACACGGTTCTTTGAGTTTGCCAATCAACGTGTACCCCTTTCGTTGTTTATGTGCAACGTCCTGAATTATTATCGTCTTCATATTTCCCAATTGCACTGCATAGGCGCGGCAAAAATAACCAATTTCGAGGTTAATTGCCGCCTATTGGCAATTAATCCCACGGTCCATTTGTTCCGCGCCTTCTATCACACCTCTTGGTCAAACGGATGGGTATCGTTTTCCAAGCGCGCCGGGCGTTTGCAGTGCTATACCGAAAAATTAGATGCGCTAAGGCGTTGGAGGGAGATGTTCTTCTGGGTAGATGATGCGTTGGTTCCCTGGGACTTCGCATTCTATACTCAGGGGTCATTGCCGAGGGATGAGCGTCCACCCCCCGGGTCGTATAGTATGGAGGATGCGGAACTTATAAATGAGAACCGTATCCCTATCAACGCATACTCGGAAGCCTTTCTATGCCACATGGGCATTAGTCGTAATTATTTCCAAAGCCCCGAGGAAGTGCCGACGTTTATAGGCGATGACGGCCAGGGTGGGTGCTTGTCCTTCCTTCTCCCTCGCTTAGTAGTGTAAGCGCTCTTTCTTATTTAAGCTTATGTAACCATTTGTTTTTTGTTTTCGTTTTGTGTTGCGCAGAAATGGATTTGTTTAGCGTGGTTCATTTGAGTAAGCCCAAGCTGGTGACCGAGGGGGTGCGCCCTTTAAGAGATGGTGAGGAGCCGCTGTTGGAAAGTACTGCAGGGCGCACAATGGAACTTGTGCTGGAGCAACCAGAGGTTGAGAGTACTGATGTATTAGCACCCACACCACTGCGCAGTGTACCAGGTGCAACTGTGGAGCCCCCCAGGCTAGACGCAACAAGCGTTGGTTCTTCAGAGGATGCTGATGTCGCAGGGGCTGAAAGTGAGGCTGGAGAAGTTGACTCTGGGTTGAAACGCAAGAGGGCCACCAGTGATGACGGCGCGGGCACGTCAAAGAGGGTGCGTCATGTCAGTCTAGGTGGTAGTACATCGACTGAGGAGGAAACCCCGGATGCGCCACCCACGCTTGCTGCTAAGGAGGTGACCGAGACTCCTCCCCCCAAGTAAGTAATTTAGCCTCTATGTCCGTCCAGTAATAGTGTTTATTGTACGCAATCATAATAAAGTAATGTGGAATCCTCATTATTGGTTGGTTGTTTGCTATTTGTGCGCAGTGTCGAGGCTACTAGCGATTCCTCTGCGCCGGTGACGCATGCTGTACAGTCCCCACCCCAGACTAGTCCCTTGACTGCTGATGACATATCAAGGAGGGATCGGGAGACAGGTCCCAAGGCGTTTGAGGGTATGCCAGTGGATCAGCTTATGGAGGAGTTTGATATGGTCACTGCGCAGCAAGCCGCGCTGGTGGCGCAGCTGAGAGCAAGGTTTTCTAGTGAACGCAGCCAGAGTGTACAGAAGGATGAAGAGATTCTGCTGCTGAAGACACAGTTGGCAGATGCGCAGGCTGAGGCAGAGTCTTCGAGGTCTTATGCACAGAAGCTTGCTGAGGAAAAAATGGCACTGCTTGTCAAGGTAGAGCAAGAGCGCGCGAATTCTGCGGATTACAAGGCAAGTTGTCACTGGGCTGTGAAGTATTTGGAGGGGGGTAAGAACAACCATTTTGCTGGGCTGGATGAGTTTCGCCAGAGAGTGGAGGAGCTGTTGGAGAAGTAGGAGGAGAAGTTACGTAAACTCAGTATTGAGTATGATGAGGAGCTTTACCCTCACATGTTGTCCGCTATTGCTGAGCGCAGGTGGCTCTCTGCGCCTTGCCGCCATGAGCGCTTTGGAATCTCAGGAGGTCAAGCAGTCCTTTGGGGATGTTGTGAAGTGTGCATTGGCACGTGGTAAGGCGAAAGCGGTGGAGGAACTGCATGAAAAGAAGTTGCTGACAGTGCCTGCCGCACAGGTACCTGGATATAATGATAATGCATATGAGGAGCTTGTTGCTGCGATGGAGGCGATGAAATTATTAGAGCTGCCTCATATGTCACAGTTGGAGCGGCACCTGTGTTACCTAAAGATAGTGATCTTCTGGGGAAGCTTGAGGAGGCTGGAGATGCTGCGTACCAAGTTGGCAGGTCAGGGCAAAGTCAAAATTGATAATAAGCTCTAATGTCAATAAGCAGTTTTAAGATTCCTAGTTTTGTAAACTAAAACAAACTACACTTATTATACTTATTTAAATCATAATAGCAATTACTACAAGCTAGAAATTAAATTTAAAAAACTAAGAACTAAGGACTGTGTTTTTGGCTTTTTGAGTGTTTTATGACTTTTAAAATAAACTAATGTACCCAAGTAAAATGATCTTGGAAATGAAAAATGAGATTATAATTTAGATTAAGCTATGTCTAATCTAGTATTAACCTGAATTTAAAGTCTACTCTAAAAATTACTTTAAACTTTAAAATGGAGCTTCAATGATAGAGTGGTTTCTTATATTTACCACTGCTGATGCTTATGACCAAAGGACAAAACACAAGTGCAGGCAACTAGAGTGGTTGCTACTGCACTAAAGGCACTCAAATAGAGTGTATAAACTCTTAGCAATCCAAGTTCCAAGCCTAGAAAGTCTTGGATCAAGATTTCATAACAAAGAAAAGGTATACAAGTTACCTGGTGCTGAGACATCTAAAATAAGCCCTAATTTACTCATTTTTAAAAACTAGCTTATGAAATCTCTTTTCCTAATGATAATTAATGAAATCAAAGCTGACTCAATTGTTTTGCACAAAAACCTTTGACTTAATGAAGTCAAACTAAGATAAACCAAACACTCCTTAAAGCTTATGACAGATTTGAAAAATCTCTTAAAATGAAATCTACTAATTAAATCCTTAATACCAGATGATTAACAGATTATAACTAACTTAAATAACATAATCTAACTACTGAATTAAGCTAGAATGCAAGATCTAAGAAATTACACTAATATTTTTGGTTTTTATGGATTTTTATGACAGAAATAAGAAACTAATGATCTATATCTATTTAAGCAAAAACAGATGAAGATATATAACTAATAAGCACTAGTAAAGAGAAATAAGCACAAAGAAGCAACTAATTTAAGCAAATAAGCATGAATCTATTCCTAATATGTACCTTAATACTGTTTATGCTAGAAATTTAAAGGACAAAAGGAATTTAAAGAGAAACTACTTGAGCTTAGTTATCAGAAGCTAGAATGCTCTTGAGCTTTGCTACAAGCTCTGGTTATCATAGATAAGACAGTGATTGTCTTGGAGTCCTTCCATTATTATCTCCTTCTAAATAGCTTTCAATCCAAATTGCAAGTAATTACTGGTTTAATGGATTTAAGTTATTGACTAGGTCCAAATTGAAGGTTCTCAATCATAAGCTAAAGACTCATGAGAGATGTTGAGTGCTTATAAGGCTACGTAGCTTGGACATTTTGATTAGGTAAATAACAAGCCTGTAAGTGAATTGAAGAAGCTTGTGACAATTTATTTAAGAATAAAACTAAATTTCATTGATGAAAAACTTGATTACATTATCTAAAAAGAGATTACCAAGATTGAAAAGAAATTATATAAGCTAGAAATTAAAATTAAGCTAAAACCTAAAAGCTACTAAAAAAACTACTCTCCACTACTGTGTGATAATGAGGCCCTTTTATAGGCACTCATAGATCCTTCTAGGCCTCTAAATTCCTCTGCACGCTCCTCTCAATCATTGCCGTTGGATTCTTCAATCATTGGGGTTTGATTCATAGCCGTTGGATCATATTTGAGCTCACACGGATTGCCAGCGTGGCAATCCGTTTGAGACTCATTTGTGCTTGTTTACTAAGTGTGTTTAGTGCAAAACCCACGTCCCTTTGTGCTTTCTCCTCGTCACACGTGGCTTGAGCTTGAGAGTGAGCTAATGAAATACTTTGATTTGACTGATCTATCCCTGCCATCTTGTTAACGAGCTCTTGAATTGTCCAAATCACCCCTTAATTAAGAAAAGCCCCTTGATTTGACTGAGGGTAAACTCCTGGAAGGGACGATGAATAGTAAAAGTCTTCGCACCTTTTTTTATAACTGAAATGAGGTAAAAGACGTTTTAAACTTTAGGCATTTGGCAAAAGTAGTCCTTGTGTTTGGTTTATAAAGGTGTAAGGTAAAAAGGACTTTGAAAATTGACAGGAATGGTCCTTGTGGTTTTATAAAAAGGGGTGTGGGCTAGGGTTTTGGGCTTTTGGATCCGGGTATGGCCCATTTAGGTTTAGGGACCATTTGTGTGATTTTTTAAAACTTGGAGGACTTAAGTGGAATATTTTGGGTTTTGTCTTTTTTAGTTGACCACTGTTTGACTTTCCTTTGACTGTTTGACTGAGGGTTGACTTTGACTTCCGGCTTTTGTTCACTCTTCCGTTCTCGTGTCCGTGCTTGCCCGTTTTTGATAGTTTTCATGTGATTTTTGATATATCCGTACCTGCACACACAAAACACAAATACAAGCATATTTTTACCATTTTTGGTCTGTTTTGGGTTTAATTGGGCCTATTTAGGTAATAACGGATATGTGTATTTTACACATATCAGATTACCTCATCAAGTTTGACCCAAAGTCATACGAAGGTGTTTTCCTAGGTTAATCTCAAAATAGTAAAGCCTATATCATCCTAAACAAACACACTATGAAAATCAAAGAATCACTCAATGTGACATTCAATGAAACTCCTTCACCATCTAAAACATCACCCTTGATGAATGATGACTTAGATGAAGAAGAAGCAATTAAGATTACCAAAAAGAAAAACTTAGAAAATAACATTGAGGATGAAACTTTAGAAGTTGACGAAATTGTCAACATTAAGGAATCTAAGAACCATCCATTAGAAAACGTCATAGAAAACCTTAACCAAAGAACACTTAGGTCTCAAGCCCAAAGCCAAAGTAATTTTTTTTGCTTTATATCAACTTTAGAACCTAAAAATGTGAATGAAGCCTTAAAGGATCAAAGTTGGATAGTTGAAATGCAAGAAGAATTAAACCAATTCATTGCAAATGATGTTTGGGAGTTAGTACAACACCCTAAGAGTACGACAATTATAAGAACTAAGTGGGTGTATAGAAATAAGCTAGACGAGAACGCTGTTGTATCTCGTAATAAGGCTAGGTTAGTAGCTCAAGATTATAATCAACAAGAGGTAATTGATTATGACAAAACTTATGCTCGTGTAGCTAGATTATGTTAGATGATAGGTTACGGCCCAAGCCTAATCAAAGGCTTAGGGTATATTAGGGTTTAGGGTTTGTGTTAGCTTATTCCTAAAGCTATGTTCTATTATAAATAGACATGCTTTCTTATGTAATTGGCAAGAATTCAATCAATATTAATTTCCATTATCTTTCATGGTATCAGAGCTTTAGGTTAGATGCACCAACAAATTTTGCTATCTTCCGGTCATTGGTTACTTACCGATGATCCAGAAGGATCCCGGTTATTTTTGCTTTATTGTTTTTTTCCAATAAGGATTGTTTTTCATTTTCAATGCATAAACCCTATCACACAAAACCCTAGCCGTAAAAAAATATGTTGATTTGCCATCAAACAACTATATATTTTTTTTTTCTCATCAAATTTGTTATATGTCATATTTACATAGGAGTAATCATACAAAAGTGTTAGAATAGAGGAGAAGAGCTAGAGAGTATTTTCATCATTTTTAAAGTTTTCATTCTAAAAGGGAAAATAGAAATGAGATGGAGTAGTGAATTACAAAATGTAAAGTCTTGTATAAATGCCCCTTCTAGATGGGTATTTATACTTATTATTGTTCCTATTCTATTTTCCTAACTTTAGTCAAATCTTGGTCAACTTTACTTAACTTTGACCAAGATAGACTTTATTACATATAATTACTAATAAAACTATAAAACAAAACAAAACTATACAAAGACCAATTCATATAATAATAAACACTTTTCTTAAACCTAACAACCTCCCCCTAAGGGTTGATTATTACAGACGTCTCATCGTCGATAGAATTGGTCTTCCATTCACAAAAGATTCCTTCTTCTCATTTGCTTTTTGATAACTAAAATATATTTTCGCCATGTTTCTCCCCCTTCAAGAGGACCAGCATCCGTATGATGTTCATCATGATATGCCAAAAGTTATTGCTTTTCAAACTTGGCATTTAAAGTTTCCCATAATTCTGGATCAACTGCTTGATCTTGAGGTTTTGACTTCATATATTCAAATATAACTGTTGTTAAGGATCAACCGTTGATTTTCCAGCAGTTGATGAACTTGTTGTTGGATAAAGATTAAGAGTTGTATTTTGTATATGCTTTCGAAATAGTTCTTCAATCATTTTTGATCCATGAGTGACAAATTTTGTAGAGATCATTTCTTATGCATTTATAGGATCAACTTCACGATCTTTATTAACTGCAAGATTAACCAGATGTAGCATCTCCTTGTTGATCATCTCATTAGTCTTTGCAAATGTCATTTTAGGTACAATGATATGTGTGAAAGCACATATCCTTTTTATACAAAAAATGGCCCTAAAAAGACAAAATTATGCTTAAAATGCTTGAATATTGCTTGTTTTGTCTTTGTGATTGTGTAGGTGCGGATATTGCAAAAATCACAAGAAAACAGTCAAAATTGGAGAAACACGAACACGGGAACAAAAGAGCACGCAAAGAGCCGAAAGAAAGCTATCAAAAATCAAAAATGGTCAACTCAAGTCAACCTTTGGTCAACTTAAGTCAAACCACAAAAAGACAAAACTTCAAATGTTTCTAAATCAGTCCCTCATTAATTCCAAAATTACAAAAATAATCCCTAAAAACCTAACGGTGTTAACTCTTATAACTAAAAGAGTTAACACCCGTTATTTTTCTTATAACACAAATCAAGTCCAAGCCCAATCCCAACACCCGACCCAAAACCCCTTTATAAGCCCGAACTCAAACAAACTTTACCCGTGTTTATTAAAAGTCAAACTCTTACACCCTTATAAGTAAAACGAGCGGGAAAAATCGTTTTTCACTGTTCATCATCTTCTACTATTAACCACAAGGTCAAATCAAAGGGCAAAGTTAAATTGACAGTGTGGTTGGGTAATTTGAGTGCTAAGTTTTGATGTGGCAAAGTAATACATCACTAAGCCCTCTTATTGGTGGAAACCCACAAAGGGAATGCCACGTTGGATTCTAAGTAACACTCAAGGATGGGATTTTTACACCTGAAGTACACTCAGAAGAAGTACAAAGGTGTCACATCATGGATTGCCACGCTGGCAATCCGTGTGAAGCAAAGAAGTGATCCAACGGCTCTAGGGAAGCATCCAATGATTGAAGGAATGTACAGACAAGATTGAGAGGAGCGTGTAACTGAATTTAGACCTGGAAGCTTCTTATTCGGGCAATAAATAGACCTCCACTCTCACACACACGAGTACCTTTTTTCTTTCTAGCTTAGCTTTAGCTTTTAGTTTTTAGCTTATGTAATTTTCATTTTAAATGTAATTTTTCTTAAGTAAACTTTTGTAATTTCCTTTTTAAAGTGTATTGTAATCAAGTTTTTAGTGAATGAAATTGAGTTTTACCTTAAAATAATCTTTCATAAGCTCTTATTTCTCCCAAATAAAGTTTGTTACTGTTACATAAGCTCTTAAGCTACTCATAAGCTCAAACAAGCTCATCTAAGTCTCTAAGCTTAGGTTTGAGTTTAATTAGTCCCTTAATCTATTTAAACTTAAAAATCAGATAAAAAGTACCTTTCCTTAATGGATTTGGACTTTTGGAAGGGAAGCTTAAAATGGAAGAGCTTCCAAGGACTTAACTAGCTTATCCAAAAGATAAGCTAGAGTTGTTGATAAGCTCTTTGAGAAAAATTGAACCTTTGTTTAGCTAAGGTTTATGTAAGTTTTCTCTTTACATTTTTGTCTCTAGTTTCCAGCTTATTAATTGTTTAATTTAGCTTATTTCTTGCTTATTTTAGCTTAACACTGTCACTTTGTGCTTAATGATTAAGTTTGATAATCTGTTTTTCACTTAAGTAGCTTAGATCTCATTTTCTATTGTTTTACCTATTGAATCTGTCATAGTTCAATTATGAGTAGAATAGCTATAGATCTTTGTTTCTGGCTTATTTGAGTGTTAAAATAAGTTCATAATAATAGATATAAGTTGTTCAATATTTGGTTATAAAGTTTAATCATTAGATTTTAAATTTTGCAAGCTTAAATGAATTTTAAAAATGATAAAGGGGTGTTTAGGTCAGCAGTACTAACTGAGAGTTAGTACTGTTTGAGGTCATTTGGTCTTTTGGGGTTGATTCAAGCTTTATAATTAACTTAGATTGAGTTGATTTTATATGCTAAGTTTGGTTATATAAGTTTTCATAGGATAGGTTTAGTTTAGTTTAAATTTGTTAAGGTTAGAATTAGTAGTATAGCAATCTTCAGCTTAATTAGTTCCTAGTCTTTATAATTGCTTTAATTACTCTTAGTTTGTGTTGTTAATAAGTGTAACATCAAGTTTTTAGGCCTGCATTTGTTCTAGTTAAAGTTTGGTCATGAATGTGCCAACTGCATCAGCAGTTAAAACATAAAAAGCTCATTTTCAAGTTCAAATTTAAATTAGTTAAAGTAGTTGATAGATTTATATTTTTAGAATATTAGTAGCTTATAGGATAATTTCTTTTTGTCTCAACTTAGTTTTTTAAAATATAGCTTAATTTGTTATATGTTTTAGTTTTTAAAAACCAGCTGTTTTCTTTTTATTTTCCAAAACTCAGCAAGAGCTAAGTAAACTGTCTGTTTTGTTAAGCTTTTTCCATAAGCTCTAATTTTCCAAAATCTTTTCAAAAAGTGTTTTCAAGTAGAATTTTGGTCAAGGTTTCAGATTAAGTAGTTTAAGCTTTTGAAGTGCTTATTTGATTACTTAAAATTAAGCTCAAAAATGCCTTAAGGTCTGTTTGGTTGTAGGGTATGCATAAGTGCTTATTGTGCTTTTTCAGCTTATGGCTTGTGTTTTTGTGCTCATTTCTGTCATAATAAGCTCATTAGATTAAAATTAGCTTGTTAGTTGCTTAGCTTTTCATTAGGATAGCTTATTGTGACTTTTAGGCTTAATTAGTTTAAGTGAAAAAAAAACCAAAAAGCTTAGTTTGAGTTTCTGTCAAGTTTAAGCTGTTCTATTAGCTTATTTAGGGCTTTTCAATAAAAGTTGCTTTTATTAAAAATGCTTATTTTTAGCTTGTTAACAACTTTGCTTTTATAAGTTTTTGAAAATATAAAAAAAAGGGAAAGTGGAAGTCGGGGGTGAGCAAGACTCGAACCCCCGACCTCAACACTCTCAACCTTTATAACACACACACTACCACTGCGCCCTTGGGTCTTTTTCATTAGACTCTTGCAACATTTATTCTTTATACTCATTTTAGCCTTATAAGCTAATTAAGCTGTTATAGCTTATTTCGCAGCTTATTCAATAAGCTGTGATCTCAAGCTTATTTTTCCTAGGTTTCAATTAGTATAAGCTAATTTCTGTAATTTTTCTAGAATTTTTATAGTTCGTTTAGTATTTTTAAACATTTATTTTCATTAAAAACTTTAAAAAATCATAAAAAATAGAAAAATAATCAAAAAAATATAAATCTTTTTTAGAAAATTTTCTTTTATCATAAAGTTCATAGGAAAATTAGTTTTGCTTTCGTAGGGTCTAATTTGCAAAATTTCGTTTTTTAAAGAACGGGATTCGTTCCCGTTCTCGTTTTTCGTGTTTTAACGCTCATTTTAACTCCGTTTTTGTTCTAGTTTTCTTTAAACTTACTTTTTAGTCAAATAGAGTCCATTTAAAAAGAAAAATTTAAGATTAGGTTTATTTTTAGCAATTTAGGGTTTTTGACCTCCGTTTAGGGGTCCCGTTATGCGTTTTTAGTTAAAGTTTGGTTTCCCGTTATTTCTCTTCATGCTTAATTGTTAGAATTTGTTTTTAAAAGTAGATAATCAAACCAACCTTTGTTTCCAATTCTAATCATTGTCCAAACATCAAACGTGGTTTCAATTTCACAAGTCGTTGGGGGATAACGACCCGGGAATCATACTTCCCGGTTTATATACATATTATATTATATATATTTGTGAAGATTTTCCTTTTTACCTTTGTCCTCAAGGGTAATTGGGTAATTTTCCATCATATTATATATTTTATTATTACGTATATATAGATTCTGACGAATCATACACCATTGTTGCAATGATCAAGAACTTCTCGAATCTTTCTCATAAAGAACTCATGAGTTATAAATTTGTTTTTGATATGTGAGCAAATTTGACCACGTTGTCTGCACATGCCAGCAATACTTCCTGGAAGAATCTTCATCTTGTATGAAAGAAACCTTTTCTTGCGTTTAGGTATTGACAAATCTTTAGATATGGTAGCATTTGTTGGTGATACAATTGCTGTCAATTCCTCAAAAGTTGTTTTATCAGAAGATAAATATGTCCTAGGGGATCTAGTTGGTGTGGGAATTGGTGTCTACTTCTTCTTATTCCTGAACTCCATACTACCTAACGCACCCTCATCATTATCTTTCTCTTTAACAACCTCATCCGTCTTCTCAACATCATCATTTTTCTCTTCCTTCTCAATCTCATCATCTTTCATCTCCTTCTCAATTTCTTCATCATCATCATTAACATTTTCTGGATGTTCCTTATGACTCCCGGGCTCTATCATAGTACTGGAATCATCAGCATCATCATTAATCATGGAATCAGCAAACTCACTCGCATATGATTCTTCAACTTCGTCACCTTCAACCATCTTTTCAATCTCCTCCTCATCCAGTTTCTCTTGTACTTTAGCAATATTTTCTTGAGCTTCAGCAGCTAAAGCAGTTTTGTGTAATGTGATACTGAGAATGGTTGCTTTAGCCACTTCATCCCGCTCTCGATCATCACCTAGAGGTGGAATTGAGGGTGTGCAATGTTTCTTTTGTCTGATGGTGACTTTCAGTGGTTTTCTTAGTGAACTAGTTTCTCTAGCATGTTGCTTCCTCTTCTTCCCCTGAGGACTAGAAGCAGTAAGGGTAGGTTTCCTATGGGTGCTAGGTGTAGTCATATGTGTTCCTTAGGTAGAAACAACTGGTTGTGGTTGATTCATTGGAACATCTACTCCAACAAACACCGTCTTATACTCCTTGTAGTCATCAGTGGCACGTATTTTCTCAGTTAAGAATTCATTTGGAAGCAACATCCCTCGCATAGTCACATTCCCCGTGGTATAAACACTCACCAATGGAATATCATCCTTGATGGAATGATAATCCTCTTTAATTCTTGGAGAAATGGTTTCATACTTCTTCATCAAATCAGCAATAATGAGCTTTGTGAAACGAGGGTACTGAATGTAATCCTTCTTTTGAGTTACATAATTCATGAAATCCCATCATAGAAGAGAAACATAATCAACATTTGTGTGATTGACAATAACATGAAATAGTTAAAGAATGTTGATCTTTGTTTGATTATGTCCAGATGTTCGTGTTGTTAAGAAGCGGTTAAACACCTTGAATATAGTCTGCCACGGTTTAGCAAGAAACTTCATGTGGAAGGCACTAACTTTATCAATAACTCCTTAGTAGCCAACCCTGTTCATGAATGATTCAATAATTTGAATGGTGATAGGTGCAACAAATGGATTTTCTGTAGTTTCCACTGGCAGATTAATAGTGTTTCAGAACATATCTATAGTGTAGATAATCACTTGAGTATCCAGCTTGAACTTGATCGTGTCTTCAGTATCAGGCACATTGCTAACTGTCCTCCAGAATTGTTGTAGATACATAACAGGGACATTAACAGTAGCAGTTAAAACATAGCTTAATGGATGATCAAGTAAGATTTTCCCAACAATTTTGCATTCAGGAGATCATGGAATACTCTAAAGCACATCATATGTAACGTCCAGATTTTTTTTAAATCATGAGCTTCTGAAAACTCATTTCATTTATAATATATAACATGTGTGAAATCTGTATACGTTAATAAAATAAGCAGAAGCGTAACTTTTACATGTAAACCAGCTTATTCCAAATGCCCCTTTAAAAATTGTAATTATGAAAAGTACATGACTTTTATTATAAAAACTTGTTATTAATAATGACTTGCTTTGGGGCATTCCAAACTGATAATAAATGATGGAAAAGATAAGCTCGTTACCTAACCTACGAGCTGCAATACATAGCTTGGTCTCATCTTGCAAACCTGCAAAACATGAAACTGAGAACGGTAAGTCTATAAGACATAGTGAGATAACGAAAACTATTCTAAATCATAAACTGAAATATGAGCTGAACATCAGCTTGATGTTTTCTGCATAAGTCATTTCCATCCTGAAAGACTTTAATACATGGATACAAGCATATATTTAGAGTCTAACTGATTCTAACTTATTATTGGATGTGAATTCGTAAGTATCTGTACTGGCTAAGTCTTTATAGCACATTCCTCTGAAGCTAATTTTGAACTGGCTACTGACTGAGTAATAAAGCTATCTATAAACTGATTTCTAACTAATAATAATCTAGTAATCATTAACTATATGAAAGTTACTTATAGGACTGTTTTGTAAAGCTGAATTCTAATACTAGCAGTCTAGTTGATATTAATGTTATGTCTTAAACTTACTGCTGAAACTGCATGCATAAAGCATGATACTAAATAAGTAAATATCATACTATTTCGACTACTTGAACATATTACTATAAGTACATAAGAATGATATTGATTAGGTGCATGAGCTACATAAAGCACAATACTAACTGACTACATTGAGTGCATAAGACAATATACTGGCTGAGTACATATAAAACACTGGCTTAGTGCATAAGCACATACTAGGCGCGTAAAGCACATACTGGCTGAGTGCGTAAAGCACATACTGGCTGAGTGCATAAAGCATATACTGGTTTAGTGAGTAAAGCACTATTATTCCACACAGGATTGACTAAGACTAAGTTTATTACTAAATTGTTCTGAGTTCAGAATTGTTCACACATAATATTCATATATAAATTAAGGCTAAGTTAATATGACCTAATGGGTTGCCATAAAACAAAATATTACCCAATGGTCAATATATATTGAATATGAACCAACAGTTCGCCATAATACTAAATATGCCCAACGGTCAACATATACTAAATAAGACCAAACGGGTCAACATAATACTAAATATAACCCAACGGTCAACATATACTGAATAAGACCCAACGGGTCAACATAATACTAAATATTATCACATGGGTCAAAGTGATGCTAATATGACCACACGGGTCAACATGATACTTGACTTGCATATTTGACCACTAAGGTCACTTTAATACATGAATTACATATTTCTTAAGATATGACAAGGCATATATATATTAAACACGTTTAATCTACTAAACATGTTAACTGAAAATCCGTTACTCACCTCGGTTGGCTTACGCATTCCTCGGGCGTTCCTTGACTTCCAAGATCACCTAAAAACATAAACATCTTATTCTATAGTCATTATAACTTGCTATAATGTTCGTGCACATGATCTACATTATTTTCGCTAACTTTTACAAAATGGATGTTTGCTGATTTTTGGACAGTCTGCTGTAATTTGCTGTTTTGACCCACTTAAATTCTGAATTAACAGACGAGGCCAGTTGCATTAGAAAATAGACTCAAAGAGCTAAAAATTGGTCCTGGCCTCAACTCAATCCGATAAACGGTTTATTCTCTACGGCCCTTCAAAGTTGGCATAAAATTCTTCACAACTTGCTGATCCGTTTGGAAACATAACCAAAACGACCCAAAACCCATAATAAGCTATCCCAATCTTCACCAAACTTATATCATAGCTTATTAGACATGTTTAGGTTATTTTCTAACAGGCCTTAAGCCAAAATTTACTTCTTTAGGTGTTAATTTAAGCTCTAGCCAAACACCCCTTTGTTTAACATAATCATTCATAACTTCTAATCATCACATGAATTCTTTTAATCTTTTAAACCATGATTCAATTACTCAATTCTAAACATAATCTAATATTAACATGATTGTCTAAATCATATTTCATTATAATACAAGGCTAGGGTTCAAAAGAACCTCAATTTAGCATAAAAACTCCAATTTAGCTATTAATCATGAATCTTGATAAGAACTAATACATACCTTGATGGGGAATGAATTTCTATGCTTAAACCTTCTTGTGCCTCCATAATCATACCATTATAATTCTTAATTCTTGAATTCATCTTGAAGAGTGTTCTAGCAATGAAGTGATTAAGTATTTTCCCTCTTGAAATCCCTGTGATAAACATGACTCTGCCAACACACATACACGTGTGTTTTTGTGATGGGTTCCAGGAATGATAAGGCTTATATAAGCCTAAGGGTACAACGGCAATTTCAACCTCTAAACATAACTTTGCAATTGTGGCAAGAATGGTCCTTGCAAGCTAAAACATGGAGGTTCTAGTACTAAAACCTGAAGGTTCTAGTACCAGTTTAGAATTTTGGCCACTTAGGTCCCTCAAGTTCTTTTCTCTAATACTTAAGCCACATAATACTTTCTAAAACCATTTACACGATATTTATACTTATAGTTTGACTAACGAATCACATAAAACATTCAAACTTATAAAGTCATAGTCAAACTTACATAATGGCATTCTGGTAATAAAATACCTAAAACCCAGTTTTAGGGTGTTACAGCATAATTATTGCATCTCCCAATTCTTTGAAATTTTTAAACAAGTTGAGCAGCTGGAACAATCTGTTGAGCCCTGTGGAAAACTGTATGATGACATGAAGTGATTAGTGAAATAAGATAAAGTTTATGTAATACAACATTATATAATATTTTTGTCTCTTTCCACTCTGTCTGTTTTTATGTGCTCTGGCATTTCTTTTTGAGCATATTTTGATCATTTTCTTTCTCATGTGCCATTTTTTGCTTTTTCGGGCACATTTCATACGCTTTATTTGTCTTTTTCTTTTAATCTCATTTTGTATGCTCTGGCATTTCTTTTTCAAGCATAATTTGATTTGCTTTTTCGCCTATGGAATTCATCTCTCTTTCTATTTTGAATTTCCTCACCAAAAAGCATTTGTGAAATGATATTCTTTCAAAAATAATAAAGATATACTCTGATTTTAAAAATACCAATTTGGCAAAAACACAAGTTTGTGACAACCATTTTAATAAATCCAAGAGTATAACTTTATATTCTCATAAAAAACTTGTTTAGTAAAAGAGTACCATTTTTTAACACAAATACATAACTTTTGAATAGAAATTAAGACAACATTTTCAAAATCACAAGTTTTCTAAAGATGTTTGAAAACTATGATTATACAACCACACTAATGTAACAACAATTGGATGATCACTAAGTCACTCACTCCTCATTCTGTTCATTGCAGAAAACGACTGAAACTAGACATGACTTAGACCATTTACCCAACTGAGTACAATAGATAGTCATAAACCATTTTGAACTTGTTTCTGAAAAATATTTTCAAAACTTTGAACTTTTGCCTTTGTTGTTACATGAGAAACTTATGATAATAAACAGTTAAATCACCATGCACATTCATTCTCTTTTCATATCTTTTTGAATCGTTGATCACTTGAATGAAAAATTTAGTTATGCAAAACATAATCTTATATATGATATTTGGATGGTCAGTAGATTGATCAATCTTCATCCTGTTAATTTCAGGAAACGGTCGAAACCGAACACAATCTTTACCATTTGATCCATTTATCAATATAAAAATATGATTTTATAACAAAATTTATCATTTGTTTTCGTAAGATGCCATTTTGTTTAACGATTAATCCCATTTGAGTATCTGTTAAAAAAATTTGCCCTTTAATATTCTTTTCCGAAACCCAAGCTTAAAAGCCCATTTTGCCTTACGAAACTCGTTTATTAAGCCCAAAATATCATATACGAAACCCATTTAGCCCATTACTATTTACGAAACCCTTTGATAAGCCCTTACGAAACCGAAACCTGAAACATTACTTTCGTGAACATACTTTAACAAATGAAAAATGATAAACTGAGAAATTTGTTTTGTTTTTCAGCTTTTTATCATTCATTTAACAGTTTAAGAATGTTCTTATGTCTGAAAGCAACATTTCAAATTTACAAAACCTATCAAGGTTACGAAACCTCATGATCTTAGTCCACAAATGATATTTTCAGTGATCAATCCATTCCAATCATGTTACAAGACATATATTAATGTTTTGCCTCAATCAATTTTAAGTTTCAATCACTTTTCATGTTTACAAAACCCTAGATATAAACAAAACCTATATCATTAGTTAATAATAATAATAATAATTAATCACAAAGAGATGATATAAATCACGTTTTCTTACGTTTTTCTATCACAGAGAATCAATGAAACGATTTGGATCGTGTTTTTTAAGTTACAAAAGCTCAATGTGTGCAGAGAATTTACGAAACCTTTTTGTGTGTTTTACGAAAGTGATGAGGTTACATATGAAACTATTACTTTTATACTTCCGAAAATGAGTTTGCAATTTTGGCATTTTCAGTCCCTCAAGTTACTTACGCAAGCCCTTTCGGTCCATACGACAATATCTTTTGAACTTGAAATTTTTAGTCCCTCTTCTTTCTTTCGTAATCATTAACAACCCATACGAAAGTTATCTTTTCATTTTACACTTCTAGTCCTTGTAGTTACTTTCGTAAGCTTTTATTATCCCAATTTTTTTTTCATAACTCCCCCTTGGAGTTAGACCTCTTTTCACATTTAATCCTTTTGAGTTATTTGGCAGTTAAGTTCCCGTTTTTTACTTAAGAAAATTTCATAACTCCCTCACGAACAATTGTCCACATTTGAAATTTATTTCCTTTTGATAAAAATTTGTTCGAAATGAAGTTATTTTTTGCTTTTTGAGAACACATTTTTATTTTCTGATGATGATTTTACTAAAAAATTTATAACTCCCCCTCAATAAGATATCTAATTAAAGAACTTATCGAAAGTTAGTTAGTTTTGCAGTTTTGAACATTCTTGAGAAGATTTTTGAAAATCAAGAATTTCATAATCCCCCTCGAATAAATGTCTAATTAAAGAACTTATTCAAGAGATTGTTACTTCTTGCAATTTTGCACACTTGAATTTTTTTTCAAAATTGATAATTTTTAAAGATGTTTTTGAAGAAATCTTTATTTTGTGAAGGAATTTTGATTACGAACCACATATTTTAGCAGTGAAAGATCATTTTCTGAATGATTTACTCCCCCCCAGTTCATGATACATTGATTTTACATTTACAGAACCACTTTTTGAGAAATACAATATCATGAGACTGATAAAAACGAAGAAGATATGTGTTTGTATCTTTAAGTTATATTTTTGTGTTTTTGTATCTTTCAAAATTTTCAGTTTTGAAAAATAGTAAAAGAACAAAAATATTTTTCTTGTTTTTGAATTTTTCTAATTTTTCTAATTTTTTATTTTGTTTTTGAAAATTTTCAATTTTGTAATTTGTTTTTGAAAAATTATTTACGATATGTTTTGATGTATGATCTTTCATTTATGAAGATAACTTTGCCAGACGTTCCAACTCAGTTAGAGTCATACATCTCATACCAATCCTGTGAACTAAATACTCAAATCTTTCTTTTAGAAGGACTTTTATAAAAAGATCATCAAGTTGATACTCTGTCTTGACAAAGTAAAGCTCAATGGTACCTTTTTCAACATGCTCCTTGATAAAGTGATAAAGGTTGTTAATGTGTTTTGTATGTGAATGTTGTACCGGATTGTAAGATATGGCAATTGCACTTTTTAAGTCACAGTACATTGGAATCTTGTTGTACCGAAATCCATAATCTAGCAGTTGCGTCCTCATCCAAATGACTTGAGCACAACATTGTCACACCCCGTAAAAATTTCTAAATGTCTTCGTTGACTTTTTCGTACTTTAGCTTGACTTCTATGATTTCGTGAAATTTTGCGTTTAATCGGGGAGTTCACCCGCGTATATCCGAGAATCGTTACCGGAAGCATTCCGGGTTGCCAATCAATGTAGTCTTTCGACATATGTCGCTTTTTTATGTTTCTTTAGATATTTAAATTTCTGCATTTTTTTAGTCAAATCGTTGCGCGTTTTCAGTTTTTGCGTATATCGTAAATATCACTAGTGAGATATTGTGTGCATGGAAAATATCTAGAAATTCAAATATTGCCACCTTGCGTATCCCTAAAAGAAATGAGATCAAATTGGTCCCCTTTGCTCACGTTTCACACACAAACACAAAACACACTTCCTAATGTTTTGGTAAGGTGTCTCCTAGATATTTTATTTCCTAGGATTCCTCTTTTTAGTGTGTGTATAAGGACTAGGTGCAAGGCACCATATTCATTCTCATCTCTTAATTTTTCTCACACACAAAAATTGTTCTCTCCTCCCCTCTTCTCTCTAAAAACCGACGAACACAAACACCCATTTATATCGTCCATATTTCGATTTTGGTCAAGATTTTTGAAGATAAAGATTATTCGGGGTTGATTCATTTAGTTATTTGGGTATTTAGAACATCGTTTGGGGTGTTCTTTAATCTTTGATCATCATCATAAATCCATCTTTTTCGTAAGTTCACATTTTTCTTGTACTTCTTTGATTCTTGTCACATAAATAAGCTAGTTGTACAAACCGTTTTGTAAAAATCAAAACTTTAAAATTTACACAACCTTAAAAAGGTTGTGTATGTGTGTCGAAATTTGTAAAAGAAATAAAGCGAAAGTGTAGTTGTGTTGTTGTGGTTATTTTATCAAAAATGATTATTTTTCCAAAGTGCTTATTGCTTATTTTTGGCTTACTAATAAGCCCAAAGTGCTTATTAGGCTTATTTATGTGTCAAACCATAAGGGAAAACCATAAAGGTTTAAACTTTATGCTTATGCAAGTTTGGTATTATTTTTCTAGCTTACTTTCATAGCTTATTTGATAAATAATAAAGGTTTTGAGCTTAACGGGCTTAATAAATAAGCCCAACACTCGTTTTTTTGGTTTAGTGGGCCTCGGTCCAACACAAAGCCCAAGCCATGAGCCTTAAGCTCACGGAATAGCTTATTTGGATAGCTTATTAATAACTTATTTGATAAGCTAGGTGCTTATTTGCTTATTCGTTTGCTTATTGGACTAGTCTTGGACTTTTAATATTTTAATTATTACATTTAGGCTTATTGGGCCTAAAAGCCCAATAAGGGTCCGTTGGGGTTTAGCTTATTTCTTTAATGACTTATTGCTTATTTTTAAATTTATATGTTGGCTTATTAATACTACTATATAATTACTTATGTAACTTATTTATTATAATCGTTTTGAATATATATACTTAAAGTGGAAAATAATTATTGAATATCGTGTGGATATAAAGGTAGAGATTTGGCGTTAGGCGGAAAGTATGAAATATTGTTAAAAGTAATTTTTGAAATAAAGTCTATGACTTTGGGAAACTAATATAAGCGAACGGGTCATGCCGAAATTTTATAAAACTTTTATACTTAGAATTATTTTGAAAACCTACTTTCTCAAATCTCGACAAAAGGACAAAATTAGATTATTTATAATAAATAAATATTTATTATACTAGAACATGATAAATAAATTAAACTAGATACTTTTATGTAAATTACCAAATATTTTCTTAAATAACGACAAAGAGACAAAATAATAAATATTATTATTGTAATACCCGACTAAAAGACGAAAAATATGTTTTTATAAACTTTTATAAAGTTAATACTTTTATTTCTAGATCATAGATTTAAAAGCGTGGGAAAATTTATAATAATGACGTCTTAGTATATTATTTTGGGTTACGGGGTAAACTGCTGAAACTTACTTATTTTGTTTATTCTTCTACTATACTATATGAGTTATGCAAATTTTCGTAATATGTTTTATCAAGTCAAGAACACTACAACAACCACACAACCATAGTTACCAAAACTTTTCTCAAATCAAATGACCAACTACGCTAAAGAACTCTTATACATTACCATAATCTCACGTCGTATCAACTCTGAGTCAAACCGTTATTCTCTAGGTCGTGACCGGGTACAGTTGTACACCGGTGTGTGATCATTTTTATCAGCTGCTTTACTTCATCATTTACTAGTGAGTTCATAGCCCCAGATTTTACTTGTTTTACATATACTTTATAACTTTTGGGGTGAGAAACATGCTTGTTTACAAACTCATTTACATTTGTGGTTTTAAACTCGTGTATATGTTTGTTTACAAATTCGTTTACATGATTGATATCACATTCTTTCTACTTATGGATACAAGTACTTAAAGACTTTATGAATACAATGGTTACTTTTACTTTAGACACAAGTGCTTTATTGAACTTATACTAGTTTACGTGTTTGCCTATGTTACCCTATTGTCATGAAGTCCCCACTATCATGAATCGTTAATTTCTTGACCGAAGGTACCGGTCGAGTAAGCGCGAATGCTGTGAATAGATCTATTGGGATTGAAGTTCTCTGTCCGGGTAGATAACAACGCACTACCATGTAAACGGGCGCATTTCATTTGAGGAACGGGTGTTTGGCAATGCACCTACAGGGGCAACAAATTATAGTTAGCGTGTACTTGAGGCTTCGGTGTCATGAGCTTAGCGCAACGTAAATACTTTTGACAGATATTGTATGTGTTACAATAGTCATACATTTTGAAATCTTGTGGTCCACACTACTTTTGTTGAACGTTTCCATATACTAAACACTTTTCATAATACTGCGAGTGAAGCAGTATCCACTAAACGTTTTTGACTCTCGTAATACTTTACTTAAACCTATGAATTCACCAACTTTATGTTGACCGTTTTAAGCATGTTTTTCTTAGATGACTAGCTTTGGACTTCTATGATGTGCTATGTGGAGTCTACGTGCAATATGATACCATTTATCAAGACATTATTTATCCTTCATGCTCGTTGACTTTAGAAAACTTAATTATGCTTCCGCAACATTTTAATTTATTTGAAATCTTGTAAGACTTATCTATTTTTAATAAATGCAACAAGTTATGATTTTCCAAACGTCCATTAGTGGTCCTTCTCTCATACTTTGTGTAATGTATATTATGATAATGTATATTATGACGTCACGCCCTCGGACACGTATTTCGTCCAGGCCACGTCTGGGGGTGTGATAGTTTGGTATCTAGAGCCAAGGTTATAGAGAACTAGGTAGTATATTAGGTCTGGTTTATAACCAGTACGTGATCCTTACGTAATTTTACCTATGCCTACACGTGTTCCTATCCCTGCCGCATATATATATATATATATATATATATATAATTTAAGTAATATCTTGTCTAAGTTTATTATGCCTTAAACATATTTTACTTTAAAATTCATATTACCATGAGTGCATTTATTTTTTTCCATGAGTGCATTTATGTTTGCTTTGCGTTTATATTTTCTATGCGTTTACTTTTGTCTTATGTATATTTCCCCACTTGTTTATATAGAAGTTGTCTATATAAATACTAAACTTTTCCCAAGACATTGTGAGTGAAGCAATGGTCTTTAAATCTTTCACAAGACATCACGAGTGGTGCAATGGTCTTTAAAACTATTTATGACTTTACGTAATACCGTTTTACATAACTTTGAAACCTGTTACAGTCTGCCGACCCCACTGATTATCCTACTATTCAACCTTGAAGACGATTTTGAATTCCCACCCTATACTGTTGAAACACCTACGTCATCTCGTTACGTCTTAATTTTTCTTACTTCTCGTAACTTCTAGAAGCATGCCGATTAATTATCACACGACCTTAACCCATCACCTCATAACATTCCATTTTGGAAACATAACTTTTGAAATACGACTTATTTTATTTTCATTACTTCGTTTAATTTTAAAGAAAATACCGACAACGAGACAATGAATGAGTTCCGCGAGGATCGAGCGTAATGTAACACAACAAATTGTTAATTTTATTAAAATTATTGTTGTCAATGAGGAAAAAATCCGCATGGCTCACGACTCAATGGATCAGGTCATACGTTAGGAAGTAAAGGTTACAAGGAATGCCAACAACAAGGTAAACGACAAAAGGTCGTGAGAGCTTACACTGCTAGACCACATAACAAAAATGGATATGAAGGAAGTCACCTTGCTTCAACAAGTGTAAGTTGCACCATACTAGGCCATGCGCTGCGAAGTGCAACAACTACAAAAGAGTTGGCCATATGACTAGAGATTGTAGGGCACCCGTTTTGATAACGACTTAGAGGCCGAAGTGGAAAATTAGAAACCTGAAGTACCCAATATGAGTAGGGAAAGACAGGACATTACAAAAGTGATTGTCCAAAACTGAACTGTGTAAACCGGATTTGGAAGGTAAAAACTCACAAAAACTCTAATGCCGTCAAAGATAATGCTGATGCTTAAAGAGAGATTTTCCTACCTTGCCTAGTGAAACTTAAGTAGACTTGGACCGTATCCCTAAGAGATTTGCACTAGTACTTTCCTCTGAATTTTGTTGCGTTGTTTGGATGTGTTGACAATTTTGTCGGTTACACTTTAATCCTATAACTATTTATAAAAGCTACTCCCTGAATTCGTTACCATCTTATAAACCATCTCACCACCGTTTTATATCCAACTACCCTTGTATCATCATATAAACTATTTCATTGTCATATTATAAACCATTTTACTATCGTCTTATAAACTATTTTGCTATTATCCTATAAACCATTTTATCACCATCTCATAAATTATTCTGCTACCATCTCGTATGCTATTTTGCTACCATTTTATAAACTAATTTGTTTTTACCTTATAACCCCTCTTGTCATCATTGTAAACTCTTTTTCCATCGTTTTATAAACTTAATTCGTTGTTACCTCATAAACTAATTTGTTGTCTTTTATAAACTATTCTGTTGTCACCATATAAACTATTTCGTTAACTTTTTTTAGAAACTATTTCGTGTCATTTTATAAAATGCTTGGTTGTCAAATTCGTAAACCATTTTTTACCACATTATAAACCCCTTACTAATACAGCGTCAACTGTCATGTGAATCCTTCTTAAACTATTTCGCTAGCACCCCATAAACTATTTTCCACTGTCCTACGAAATATATTGTGTCATTATGTAAACTACCTTGTTTTCGTTTTTACGAATTGTTTACTACTTTATAAACCATACTGTTTATACCATATGAAATTTTTAAATATAAAACTAGTTTGACGAAATGAGCATTTCATCGTTAGTCCTTAAACTATACATAGTCTGATCACTTATGTATAATTCGGGAAGGACCATGTTATGCTAGTAGTAGTCACCTTAAAAATTTTGTCAAGTTATTTTTACTTTCCAATTCTATTTCTTTTTTTCTCTCCATATTTTCAATGGGATTTTATTGTATTTATGTTTTACTTATATTTTGCGTGCGTATTCGTGAGTTGTGTTGGTCATGTGTATTCGTGTTCATAAGCGCCGAAACTGAGTAGATATTTTCCCAACCTTATCATATGAAAACACTATACCCCTAGCCGAGAGACCGAGCCACGCCCCTCGTATTTATGATAATTATAAATTATAAGATTTTAGAACGTAACGCACTTGTCGTTTAGATTGGGTTATAACCAAGAAAACTAAGAGATTTCCTTTAATGATAATTATGAATTATAAGATTTTAGAACGTAACGCACTTGTCATTTAGATTAGGTTATAACCAAGAAAACTAGGAGATTTCCTTTAATTGACTTACCCTTTAGTGAGATATAATTATGGAAAATTGAGATTCTTGTACCAAAAAGAACTTCTGTATGTGGATCTAAAAGAATAAACTCAAATGACACAATTATTATAATTGCCCGTAGAATCTGAGTCAGGGAAAGCTTTATACCCATTTTATTAAAATTGAGATTCTTGTACCAAAGAATCTTCTGATGGATCTGAAGATAAAGAAAAGGACGCAATTATTGAAAGTGCCTAGAACCTGACCGATGAAAGCTTTGTACCCATTTTATTTTAGCCTCCTAAGTGACATCGTTCCAACTGCTTTAGACACCAAGTACTCTGTTGAGTTAGCCGATGAGAAGATAATAGGAACCGATTCTATGATTCAAGGTTTTACCCTAAATTTTCTAAACCATCCGTTCCAAATTGACTTAATGTCCGTAGAACATGGTAGCTTCAACATTATCATTGGTATGGATTAGATGATGAAGTACCACGCCGTCAACACTTGAGATAAAAAAAATCGTTCGTGTCCTCTATATTAATGAAACCTTAACGACTCAAAGAAATAGAAGTGATCACATAAGTGCACCTATGATGATTATCATCTCGTGCCCCAAGACTCAAAAGTATATACAAAGGGGATGTATTGCTCTTCTAGCTTGGATTACCAAAAGAAAGGTGAAAGACAAGTCGAAGGAGAAGCAAATTGAGGACGTACAAATCGCTTAGGTTATGTAACGACTATCGTGAATTGAACAAGCTAACCGTAAAGAACCGTTACCCCCCACATAGGATTGATGACCGTTTCGATCAACTACAAGGATATAACATCTACTTTAGAATCGACCTAAGGCATGGATGTCACCAACTTAGAGTTCGAGAAAAGGATATTGCTAAGACCGCATGTAGGACCCGTTATGGACATTTCGAGTTTCAGGTCATACCATTTGGTTTGACCAACACACCAAAGGTATTCATGGATCTCATGAATCGGGTGTGCAAACCGTACTTGGATACGTTCGTGATAGTATTCATCAATGATATATGTATCTACTCAAGAAGAAATGAGGAGCACGAGGAGCACCTTAGGCTTATCTTGGAATTGCTTAAGAATAAGGAATTGTACGCAAAATTCTCTAAGAGTGAATTCTGACCCTCGAAAGTAAAATTTCTCGGCCACGTTGTTGATAGTCAACGCATTCACGTTGATCCCGCCAAGATTGAGTCAATCAAGAATTAGGAAACGCTTATGACACCAATAGAGATTCGCTCATTTCTTAGGACTTGCAACTGACTACCGATGATTTATTGAAGGTTTCTCTAGGATAGAGAAACCTCTAACCAAATTGACTTAGAAAAATGTGAAATATGAATGGGAAGAGAAAGAAGAGGAAACCTTTCAACTGTTAAGGTAGAAACTTTATAGTGCACCAATTTTAGCATTACCCGAAGGAACGGAAAACTTCATGGTTTATTATGACGCCTTACATAATGGATTAGGTACTATAATGATGTAGAAGGAGAAGGTGACAGCTTACGCCTCTCGACAACTGAAAGTACATGAGGAGAACTATACGACTCACGACCTAGAATTAAGAGCAATAGTGTTTACTCTCAATATTTGGGAACACTACCTTTATGGCATGAAGTGTGCCATGTTTACAAACCATAAGAGCTTACAACACATTCTAGATCAAAAGGAATTGAATACGAGACAACGTAGATGGTTAAAAATTGCTTAGTGATTACGATTGAGAGATTCGATATCACCCTGGAAAGGCAAACATTGTAGCATATGCTCTAAGCAGAAAGGAACTGACTAAGCCTTTTAGGGCGAGAGTCTTGGTGATGACCATAAATTCAAACCTACCGCTACAGATTCTTGAGGCACAAGTAGAAGCCTTCGAGAAAGAGAACGTTAAGAATGAGAACCTTCATGGTATAGACAAGGAGTTTGAGACTCGTTTTGATGAAAATTTCTGCATTATGAGCAAGAGTTGGTTACCACGCTTTAGAAACTTAAAAGAAATGACCATGTATGAGTCACACAAATCTAACTATTCCATCCACTCTGGATCGGATAAGACACATCATAATCTTAAGCAGTTGTACCAATTGCCCAACATGGAAGCAGGCATCGCCACCTATGTCAGCAAATGCTTGACATGTTTAAAGATGAGGGACGATTACCAGAGATATCCGGTTCACTAGTACAACCAGAAATACCCCATTGTAAATGGGATGATATAGCAATTGATCTATTCGCAAGGCTACCAAAGACAACAAGCATTTAAGACACGACTTAGGTAATCGTGATGATCAAAAGGATTATGCTAACGTGAGACACAAACCCTTAGAATTTCAAGTTAGAGATAAGTTCATGTTGAAGGTATCGCCTTGGAAAGGAGTGATGCATTTTGGCAAACGGGGAAAGCTGAACCCTAGATATATTGGACCTTTTAAGATTCTAGCAAAGGTAGGAACCGTTGCCTATCGACTTGGACTTCCAGAACAACTCAGCAGAGTTTATAGTACCTTCCACGTTTCAAACTTGAAGAAGTGTTTGTCCGATGAAACCCAAGTAATTCCATTGGATGAGATCCAAATCGACAACATGTTTCATTTCATCGAAGAACCTGTTGAAATCATAGACCGCGAGGTCAAGCGTCTAAAGCAAAGTCGTATTCCTATCGTTCAGGTTCGTTGGAACTCGAGAAGAGGTCCCGAGTTTAGCTAGGAACGTGAAGACCAGTTTCAGAAGAAATACCCGTATCCATTTGCTAAATCCGTAATTGCATCGAACGTCACGTCTTAAGCTTTGAGGAAAAATCTTTTCTAACGGGGAAAGGATGTCACACCCCGTAAAAATTTATAAATGTCATTGTTGACTTTTTCGTACTTTAGCTTGACTTCTTTGATTTCGTGAAATTTTGCGTTTAATCGGGGAGTTCACCCGCGTATATCTGAGAATCATTACCGGAAGCATTCCGGGTTTCCAATTAATGTAGTCTTTTGACAGATGTGCGTTTTTACGTTTCATTTAGATATTTAAATTTCCGCATTTTTCCAGTCAAGTCGTTGCACGTTTTTAGTTTTTGCGTATATCGTAAATATCACTAGTGGGATATTATGTGCATGCAAAATATCTAGAAATTCAAATATTGCCACCTTGCATGTCCCTAAAAGAAATAAGATCAAATTGGTCCCATCCCCTCCCCCTCTTGCTCACATTTCACACACAAACACAAAACACGCTTCCTAAAGTTTTGGTAAGGTGTCTCCTAGATATTTTATTTCCTAGGATTCCTCTTTTTAGTGTGTGTATAAAGACTAAGTCCAAGGCACCATATTCATTCTCATCTCTTTATTTTTCTCACACATAAAAATTGTTCTCTCCTCCCCTTCTTCTCTCTAAAAACCGATAAACACAAACACCTATTTATATTGTCCATATTTTGATTTTGATCAAGATTTTTGAAGATAAAGATTATTCGGGGTTGATTCATTAAGTTAATTGGGTATTTAGAACATCGTTTGGGGTGTTCTTTAATCTTTGATCATCATCATAAATCCATCATTTTCGTAAGTTCACCTTTTTCACATTTTTCTTGTACTTCCTTAATTCTTAAAAAGGTTATGAATGTGTATCGAAATTTGTAAAAGAAATAAAGAAAAAGTGTAGTTGTGTTGTTGTGGTTATTTTGTCAAAAAGAATTATTTTTCCAAAGTGCTTATTGCTTATTTTTGGCTTATTAATAAGCCCAAAGTGCTTATTGGGCTTATTTATGTGTCAAACCATAAGGGAAAACCATAAAGGTTTGAACATTATGCTTATGCAAGTTTCGTATTATTTTTCTAGCTTATTTGATAAATAATAAGGTTTTTGAGCTTAACTGGCATAATAAATAAGCCCAACACTCGTTTGTTTGGTCTTGTGGGCCTCGACCCAACACCAAGCCTAAGCCGTGAGCCTTAGGCTCACGACATAGCTTATTTGGCTAGCTTATTTATAGCTTATTTGATAAGCTAGGTGCTTATTTGCTTATTCGTTTGCTTATTGGACTAGTCTTAGACTTTTGATATTTTAAATTATTACATTTAGGCTTATTGGGCCTAAAGGGTCCGTTGGATTTCGGCTTATTTTTTTAATGACTTATTTCGTATTTTTAAACTTATAAGTTGGCTTATTAATACTACTATATACTTACTTATGTAACTTATTTATTATAATAGTTTATGAAATATTGTTGAAAGTAATTTTTGGAATAAAGTCTATGACTTTGGGAAACTAATATATGCGAACGGGTCATGCCGAAATTTTATAAAATTTTTATACTTAGAATTATTTTGAAAACCTACTTTCTCAAATCTCGACAAAAGGACGAAATTAGATTATTTATTAATAAATAAATATTTATTATATTAGAACATGATAAATAAATTAAACTACATACTTTTATGTAAATTACCCAATATTTTCTTAAATAATGACAAAAAGACAAAATAATAAATATTATTATTTTATTACCCGACTAAAAGACGAAAATTATATTTTTATAAACTTTTATAAAAATAATACTTTTATTTCTAGATCATAGATTTAAAAGCGTGGGAACATTTATAATAATGATGTCTTAGTATATTATTTTAGGTTACCGGGTAAACTGCCAAAACTTACTTATTTTGTTTATTCTTCTACTATGCTATATGAGGTATGCAAATTTTCGTAATACGTTTTAGCGAGTCAAGAACACTACAACAACCACACAACCATAGTTACCAAAACTTTTCTCAAATCAAATGTACAACTACGCTTAAGAGCTCTTATACATTAACATAATTTCACGTCGTATCAACTCTAAGTCAAACCGTTATTCTTTAGGTCGTGATCGGGTACAGTTGTACACCGCCGTGTGATCATTCGTTATCAACTGCTTTACTTCATCATTTACTATGAGTTTGTAGCCCCACGTTTTACTTGTTTTTACATATACTTTATAACTTTTGGGGTGAGAAACATGCTTGTTTACAAACTCGTTTACATTATTGGTTTCAAACTCGTGTATATGTTCGTTTACAAATTCGTTTACATGATTGATATCACATTATTTCTACTTACGGATACAAGTACTTAAAGCCTTTATGAATACGATGGTTACTTTTACTTTGGACACAAGTGCTTTATTGAACTTATACTTGTTAATGTGTCTGCCTAAGTTACCCTATTGCCACGAAGTCCCCACTATCATGAATCGTTAATTTCTTGACCGGAGGTACCGGTCGAGTAAGCGCGAATGCTGTGAATAGATCTATTGAGATTGAACTTCCTCGTCCGGGTAGATAACAACGCACTACCATGTAAACAGGCGCATTTCATTTGAGGAACTCTAGGTGTTTGGCAATGCACCTACTAGGGCAACAACTTATAGTTAGCGTGTACTTAAGGCTTCGGTGTCATGATGTTAGCGCAACGTAAATACTTTTGACGGATATTGTATGTGTTACAATAGTCATACGTTTTGAAATCTTGTGGTCCACACTACTTTTGTTGAACATTTCCAAATACTAAACACTTTTCATAATACTGCGAGTGAAGCAGTATCCTCTAAACGTTTTTGACTCTCGTAAATACTTTACTTAAACCTATGAATTCACCAACTTTATGTTGACCGTTTTAAGCATGTTTTTCTTAGGTGCTTAGCTTTGGACTTCTATGATGTGCTATGTGGAGTCTATGTGTAATATGATACCATTTTTCAAGACATTATTTATCTTTCATACTCGTTGACTTTGAAAAACTTAATTATGCTTCCACAACGTTTTAATTTCATTTGAAATCTTATAAGACTTACTTATTTTTAATAAATGCAACGAGTTATGATTTTCAAAACGTCTATTAGTAGTCGTTCTCTCGTACTTTATGTAATCTATATTATGACGTACGCCAATAGACACGTATTTCGTCTAGGCCCCGTCTGGGAGTGTGAAAAGCATGCATATAAGGATATGTACTCAGCTTCTGCAGTTGACATTCTATACAATCTTGCTTTTTCAACGACCAACTGACTAGCTTATCTCTTAGAAATTGAATGCCTCCAGATGTGGTTTTGTAATCATCATTACATCTTACATGGTCTGCGTCTGAATATGCAATTAGCTCAAACCCAGAATTCTTCGAGTACCATAGAACCATGTTAATGGTTTGTCTTAGGTATCGAAAGATCCTTTTAACCTCTTTGAGGTGTTTTTCAGCTGGGCGTACTTGATAACGTGCACATACAAATGTCGTAAAGGCAATGTCTAGTCGACTAGCAGTGAGATACATAAGTCCCCCAATCATAATACGATATTTAGTTTGATCAACTTGGGTACCTTGTAAATCCACATCTAGTTTGGCAATAGCCATTGGTGTGCTAACAGTATCACATTTTTCCATCCCATGTTTCTTAAGAAGATCCATAGTATATTGTGATTGACATATAAAGATTCCTTAGGGTGATTGATGAACCTGAAGTTCGAGAAAGAACTTCATTTCACTGATCATTGACATTTCAAAATTATCTTTCATTAGTTTTGCAAATCTTGTTGAAAAGACTAGTTTTGTTGACCTAAAAATTATGTCATCGACATAGATTTGAACTAATAAAATGTCATCCCAATGTCTTCTTGTAAACAATGTCAGATCGACAATACCTTTTGTGAAATGGTGTTCGATTAGGAATGAGGAAATCTTGTCATACCAGGCTCTAGGGGCTTGTTTGAGACCGTACAGAGCTTTCTTAAGACGATATACGTGGTTAGGAAAGTCTGGATCTACAAAACCATCTGGCTGACGAACAAAAACTTCCTCTTTTAGTGGACCATTTAGAAATGTTGTTTTGATATCCATTTGGTAAATAGGAAAGTTCTTGTGAGCCACATATGCCACAAAGATTCTAAAAGCTTCAAGTCTTGCAACTGGTGTAAAAGATTCCTCAAAATCGATGCCCTCCTCTTGACCATATCTATTGGTAACTAAAAGAGACTTGTTTTGAATAACCGTGTTTTCAGCATCAGTCTTGTTTTTCCAAATCTATTTGACTGTGATTATGTTTCTGCCAATAGGACATTCGATAAGTTCCCAAACATCAAGGAGTTTGAACTGGTTAAGCTCATCTTGCATGGATTCAATCCAGCTGGCATCAAGCATAGCTTGTTTGATATTTTTTGGTTTCGTAGTACTCACTGTTAGTGCGTACATACATACTTCAGCATCAGTGTAAAGTTAACGTCTTGTCATTACTGGTTTGGAGGGATCACCAATCACTTGTTCAATTGGATGATTCTTAGTCCACTTATCAGTAGAGCGGTATGTTTGGTGAAACTCGTGCATATTTGATGGATCCTGATATATTGAAGATGACTCAGCTTCTTCGAATACAGGAGTTTGAGGTGGAGAATAGAAACATCTCCGTCGAATTCTGCAACGTCTTCTTAAACTAATTCATCGGCATTTTCATTCATGACTGGAGAGTTTGGTTCGGTGGCAACTTGTTCTGCTGACGAGGATACTATTTGAGGAGCTTCATCTTCTTCAACGACAATTGACGATGATGAAGAAGTGTTTTTGTTATCAAGAGTATTTGCAGCGGAATTATCTAACACTTCTGGTGAACTCGTCGTATAGTATTATTCATACTGAGGACCAAACAAATTTACCAAGTTTGTTTTTGAAGGTATTGATTGTGAATCTTTTGACGAATCTTGAAAATCCGTACAGTTTATTCTGGGTTCTGAATTGTTGCATTCAGAAGCCATCGATGTGAGTTCATCAAACTTGACATGGATCGTTTCCATTATCTTTTTGGTTCGGCGGTTATAGATATGAAATCCAAGTGATGACTCAGAATAGCCAATAATGATACCAATGTCAGCCTTCGATTTCATTTTCCCAAGATCATCACGATCATTTGTTGGATAACATAGAGATCCAAACACATGAAAGTATTGAACATTGGGTTTTCTTCCACGAATCAACTCATAAGGAGTCTTATTGTACCGAGTGTGTACAATAGAGTGATTCTGAGTAAAACAAGCAGTAGCAATAGCCTCGGCCCAAAGAAATTCTGGAGTTTTAAAAAAGATAAGCATTGTTCGAGCAGCCTCAACGAGTATACGATTTCGTGGTTCAACAACACCATTTTGTTGAGGCGTACGAGCAATTAAAGTTTTATGAACAATGCCTAACTTTGCATAAAATGCGTGTAATTTCTTGTTTTTAAATCCGGTTCCATTATCAGTTCGAATCGTCATAATTGAGCCTTTAGATTTCTTTGAACTTGATTAATGAAATCGATGATCATATCTGGAGCCTCATCTTTGGTGCAAAGAAAATATACCCAGGTGTATCGAGAATAATCATCAATGATCACTAGAACATATTTCTTGCCATTGATACTTGCGACCCTCATTGGCCCACATAAATCCATATGAAGTAGTTCGAGTTTGGATTCTGTGCTTGGAACCAATTTTGATAGAAGTGAAGATTTCTTGCTTTTACCTTGTTCACAGGCTGAACATAAGTGATCTTTATTATACTTAAATTTCAGAAGCCCATCAACTAGATCTTTTGACATGAGTTGGTTAATGGTGCCAAAATTTAAATGAGAATGCCTGCTGTGCCATAACCAAGATTTTGTTGATGTGGCTCTGGACATTAAGAACACTAGAGAAGAAGCCGCCATCTCAGAACTAAAGATAGTGTAGAGATTTAAATCACGGAAACCGGTGATCAAATCATCACCCTCCAAATTCGGAACATAACACGTGTTTGAACGAAAGGTTACTTCTAAATCTCTATCACAAAATTGTCTGACCGAACATAGATTATGACCAAGGCCTTCAACGTAGTATACATGACATATTGTGAGATTGCCTTGAACATAATCTCCATATCCAGTTATTACAGCGAAATGATCATTCCCGAAGCGGACTGTTCCTATGAATTTCTCAACGAAATTTCTTAGCAGTTGAAGATTGCCACTTATATGCTTCGAGCATCCGCTATTAACAATCCAAAGGACGAGCTGGATCACCTACATCACATGAAACAAATACAGATGGAAGAGTGGACATTTTGGTTACCTATTTCTGTGTGGTAACCGGTGTTTTTGATATAGATCGAACACTGGTTCTACACTTTTTCACACTAGATTATGATTAAGCAGTTTTGCTTTTGGGTGTTCAGTTAAAACCTTGTTGGTATTCAAACCATTTATGTCACTTTCTACTTGTTGCAATTTTATTGTTCATGTAATTGCTAAGTGTCCTACTTTGACTAGAATAATGAGATAGTAGTAACTCACTAGAGACCTTATTTGTTGCTGTTAGGGTTTTAGCAACGCTTATTCTAGATTTCGCAACTACAAAAGTAGCTTCTAAATTCTTAGATTTTGCTGCTATGGGGTAGTGAATAAGGTTCTTTTTACACTAGAATTCCTAGACAAAGCATAACGAGCAACACATTTTTCATGAGAAAGTAAAACCACATCTTTACCACAAGAAACAAAAAAAATATTTGAACCGTCATTAACAGCAGTTACATTCTTGGTATTTAATACACTTTTGTTTGCTTGACATACAGTCGAATTCATTGTTTCACACTTATTAGAATCTATACTAACACTACTGTACATCTTCCGAAATATGCAGATGACCGCTTATCATTAGTGTTCTTCAAGACTCTCTTCTTTGATTTAGTGTCCTTAGACTTTGGTCTTTTAACACTATTAGAACTTTCTACACTTGTGGAATTAGAAACATTTATGTTAGTTTTAGAATCCGGTGTCTTTGTTTCTGGTTTTGTGATTCTATACATTCCTCTTGCAATTACATTCTCATTTTGTTTTGCACTTTGCTCGTTTTTTGGTGTAGGATGTGAAGTGACTATTTTTGACCTATCTGCATTGACCTTAGTGTTTTTTACATTCTTAGCATTGTCTATTATGTTTTTGTTGAACGGTGTTACACAGACAGATTTTCCTAAGGTCTTAGATTTGTTAAACTTAGTATCCACATTCTTCCCTTTTTTAATTGTTCTAAGCTTATTTTTGAGTTCAGAAATTGTCATCAGCATAATCATATGTCTTTTGATTGACATGTTCAATTAATTCATCAAATTCTTTTTGATTTTGAGTCCGTGTTGCTTTTATTGAATTAAAAAGCTTTTGAAATTCAAGTTTAATATTTTATTCTTCTTAAACAACAGAATCAACTTGAGTTTTCAGCAACACGTTCTCATCATTCAATGTTGACAACTTTGACTTCCAAGAGGCATCACAAGCTATTTTCTCTTTTTGATGTTGTAATTTGAGTTCAAAATCGATACTTTGAGCTTGTGATCGCTTAAAATCATTTTCAAGAATTTTGATTCTCTTGAGTAAATTGGCTTACTTGAACTTTTCTCAAGTTCGCCTTTTAACAACTCATTTTTTTGTTTTTCAACAGAAATCAACACATAATTTCAAATTTCACTTGTCATGGATACTTCCAAAAGTCGATCGATCTCATTTTGAAGAATATTTTCTTTTGGAGATCTTCCATTAACTTTTTGTTCCATTGATTCAAAAATATTTAACATTTCTTGTACTTCTTCAATGAGTTCTTTTTTAGGTTCTATCAAATTCTTTGACAAAGAGGGAGACATCGGAATTACATCAGTTTTATAAAACTCTCTTAAAGAATTTTGACTGTCAGACATCCATCTTCGTTGTCTGTCTTCTAAAAGAGTTTTATCAATCCGTGTTCATAAACCGTTAATTGCTACACCCATTGTGTCAAAGATTTTTAACAATTTACTCTCTTTTGGCATTTTTGGAATTGGTAAATCCAATGTGACTTCTTTTGACTCAGAATCATTATTAGAAGTAGAAGGAATTGAAAATTATGTTTGTTCAACAGAAAATTCTTGTTGAGGAACAAATGTTTCATAAAGCGCATTTAATTTTCCATAGATAATTTAAACCATTTTGTTTCTCATTTTCAATCGACTTTCTTTCGCATCCTCTAATGTTTCCTCTGAATCAGGTGAATCAAATTTTAATTTAGCACTATGAAGCATTTCACCATCATATATTTTTGGTTGTGCTACAATGGCCTTCTTGAGACATTCAGGATTCTGATAACCCAACCCAGGTTTAAGAAAAAGAACATAAACTTTATTTGGTTTCTTTCCTAGCATGTGAATTGTTTGAATTGATCGACCCATTTTATAAACAATTTGATCATGAGAACTTAGTTTCTCTTCGAGATCAAAAATATCTTCAAGATACCGATTTTCTTGATCTTTAAAAGCCTTTTTAGTTAACTAAGTTTCATGTTGAATTATTAGCTTTTCATTTTCAATTTTGAAAAAATCACTTTGAATTGTATCTTTTTCTTTTAAAATTCTCTTAATGGTGTCCTTATCAGCCCGTAATTCACATTCCAACTCTTCACATGTTTCTTTATATTTTGAACATTAAATTGTTTTTGACTCAAATGTTTTGACCCGACCCTTACACGTCTCAAGCTCCTTTTGTAGCAGCTCTTTTTGCTTTTTAAGCTCATTATTTAATCGTTTTTTTTTATTTTTAGCTTCTCTTTGAACATTATATGCTAGTATTTGAATTTCATGATATTCGTCATGAGCATTTAAATCATGTTCAGATGTGCCACCATTATTTTCCACATAAGGATCATCAAATATGATATTAGAATCAATTTGATCATCATCAGATATTTGAATAATAGTTTTACATTTCACATGACTTACTTGTTCATGAACCTTGGATGAAGCATTTACTTTACTAACAGCCTTTGTATGATATGATGGCACGGTCTCAGCTTTACCATCAGCTGGTTGAATTTGAGCCATCAACATGAATGTAGTAGTTAACTCTTCCATTGTTTCTTCTCCATATGAATTGTCAAGCATGAAATCATTTTCTCCGTCATTGAGGTTGCTTCCGGCTTCATCTTTCATAGCTAGCAACATTTGTTCTCTAAAATACTTTGCATCATGAACACTTAGTTTCTGAAAATCACGGGCATAGTGGCCTTTCTCGTTGCAGTTATAACACTGAGCATTTTCCTTTCCTGAAGTAGACTCAGTTCATGAAACACGACGAACAATTTAATTGCTTTTATTATCCTCAGTTCCTGTTACCATTTCCACCATAACCTACATTTTTTTGTTTGTATGTCAACTCGATCATCCTGAATCACAGCTTGATCTCTTGTGTTTGATGAAGTACAAAGATGACTATTAGTAGGTGTGGAGAACTTCTGAGTGATTGCTCGACCTAATAACATCATGGCAGTTATAAGATTGTCTTCCTGAGAATCCCCTTGTAACTCCCTTGATATTCATCTTCATAATCAACAATTGATGAAGGATGTGTGACATAATATGGTTATGGTGAATAATAAGAATTTGCATAAGATTGTGATGAAGAAGCATTTGAATGAGCAATAAGGGCTAATGGATCATGATTCTTAGAAACATTCTTTGCTTTGGATGCTAGAACATGTGGTTCAAATTGTACTAAAGAATCATACAACACATCATATGAAATTTATCTCTAGTTTGATTGTGACGAACCATGGTAACATATTTGCTCCACTCAGGTTGCAAGCAATTGAGAAACTTGGTGTTGATTGACACTGGAATAGGATGAACATTATTACGATCCATAATATTCACGAGTGTTGTCAACCTTTCATACACGGATTCTAACGATTCTCCTTCTTTTGTTGCAAACTTGTCAAACTCATCCATAAGACGTGAGTGTCTCACATAACTAGTAACCTCATAACCAAACATCAACCTTTTAATTCGTTCCCACATATCCTTGGAATTTTTACATGCATCTACTGAATTATATATATCATTTGGTATTGCTTGAAGAAGATAATTCATGACTTTTACATCAGCAATGTATTGACTCTTGTTTCCCGCAGTCATTTTGGACAATGGTTCTAGTATCTCTTGCTGATCATTGTCTGGATTAGGAATCATTGGCCTCTTATAAGGTTCGTTCTGTATTGAGTTCCACATCCGCTCCCCGTCTGCAAAGTTATTATCCAGAATCCTTCTGAATCTACTTTCCCATGGAATATAACTCCCTTTCTCAACCATTGAAGGTCTTTCATTAGCTCCTGAGTCTGCTAGAGTTTATTAATTTGAAGTAGAGTTGTTGTATCAAATGATTACAATGCAAACTTGGATTGTTTTGGAGATAAAGTCTTGTAATCGTGAAGTTAACGAGCAATTACAACCTTGTCTTGTATTACAATGAAGTACCCTTGATTTGTGACAAAAGACTAAGTAACACGTAAACTTTTATACGAAAGCTCAATTTCTAGGATTAGAAGATACGAAACCTCTTAAACTGTATTACGAAACCCAAATTATGAGATACAAAACCTTTGAAACAGTGTTACGAAACCCAATTACTATGTTACGAAACCTTTGAAACAGTTCATGAAACCCCAGAACTGTGTTACGAAACCTCTTCCAATGAGATACGAAACCTTCCAATATGAAAACTGAATTACGAAATTTTCAGTTAGGAAAGCTATGTTACGAAACCTCTTGTTTATGAAATCAAGTCTTACAAAACCTCAAACTGTAATACGAAACCTTCAGTTACGAAACCAGCAATTACGAAACCTTCAACAAGGAAACCTGTGATACGAAAGCTTGAAGTTCGAAACCAAAACCAATCTTTTGATACTAAACCTCTAGTTAGAAAACCACAGTTATACGAAAGCTTTCACTGTTTACGAAACTAAACGGTTACCGAAAGCTCCAATTTATGAAACCTCCTTTCGTAAATTCTAAATTGCCTCTACTTTCATAAAATCCAAGTAACCTTTTACTCTCGTAAAATCTTAGCTACGAAACCTAATAAAAACTTATCAATATGACTTTAAGCATTTTAAAGTAATAATATCAATGTTATCTTTGCAAATTGATAAAATTCTATGTTACGAAAGCTATTTTAGTGTTACGAAAGCTTGAATACGATACGAAAGCTAAGAAATAACTTACATATGACAGTTACGAAACCTTATCTAAGATACAAAAGCTCAAAACTGAAATACGAAAGTTATTTTCCCGCCTAAAAACAGTTACCAAAACCTATTCCTGGCTTACGAAGGGATCAAATTCATATTTTTTTGATCAAATTCAATCTAAAACACGTATTTTTCATAAACTATGTGACAATCCTAATTTGAGCAGGTTAGTTTATACCTTTAGAAATAGCTAAGTGTCCATCTTGAATGTTTCTTGCGTGTTATGTATTCTATATGTATGTTGAAGTGGTTTACATATGTGCATGATGTCATTTTAGAGGTAAATGATTATCTTATTTTGTGTGCATATGAGTTTGGTGTTAAGTATTCCATTTGTTCACGTGTGGTGATAATGGAAATGAAAGACGTGTTGCATGCATTGCTAAGTCAATTCTTGGCGATTATGTGTTAAGCGTTAATGGGAAATGTGGCATTTTAGAAATGAAATAAATGAGTAAAATATAGAAGTTTGTAGCAAGCTTTCTAAAAATAGAAAGCGGTTTGGTGAAATGAAAGTTATATTTAGAAAGTTTAGTAAGTAGCGTTTAAGTAAAAAGGTTTAATCAAATTAGCTTAGGTTTTTATAAAAACTTAAGGTAAAAAAGTAAACAAGTTAATTAATAATTTAATAAAAAGGTAAAAAAAATAAAAATATATATATGGGGGTTGTGTCCGGTTCTAGGAAAAAAAAGAGAAAAGAATGTATTTTTAAGTAAATTATAAGTCTAGTTAAATTAGGATTACATTTAAATAGTTTATAAAAATAAAACCATAGACATAAGTTTTCTTCTCCTTCCCTTGGTGTTCCGTACGAACCCTCCTACCCTAAGAAAAAGGAAGACAACAAATTTTGATCAAGAAATCTAGGTGTTAGATCGTGTTAACTCACGAAAGATCGTTAGGTATGTTTCCATTCTTGTTTATTCTTTTAAATCATGTAACAAACTAATGATGGATCTAGGGTTTCAAAAAATTCATAATATTATTGATGTTTAATGATGCTAGGGTGATTAGGGTTTGATTAGGGTCATGTTCATGCAATTGGTTAAGTTAGATTTGCATTAAAACTTGATTTAGGGTTGAGCAGAATTTTAGGTCGTGTTCAACGACTGATATCTTGATGATAAAAGAGTGTATTGATATGTTTCTTGAGTCTATGAATAATCCAAAAGACTCTACTTTCCAGAAAATCTGGCCACCAAAGTTTTTAAGGTCGGGAAGGCATTCAAATAACCTCTGCAACAAAAGTGGTCAAAACAGTAAATACGGGTCAGAATTAGGTCATGTTTGTGAGGGTGAAACCCTAACTTAAAAGTGGAATTAAGCTTAGCCCTTCTACAGTAGTTAAGTTCCATATGTCTATTGATAATCCTGTGAAAATTAGCCTCTGAAAGCATGTCTAAGTATGGTAGTTAGAGTGATACATTTTGGTGTGCAATCAGATCCGAATTAGGACAGTTTTGAAGTTTGATTTTATTTGAGGTAGTTACACATGTAAGTAATACTTGGGAATCACAAGGTAGTTAATATACTCATAAATGAACATGGGTGATTTTTGGTATAAATTATGAAGGTCATTAAGTAAGGGTTTTGAGCACGTAAAGAGACACTAAAATTCTGCAATTCTGATTTAATTATAAGTAGCTAGTGTAAAGTGTTAATGAGATGGTTAAGGTTGGGCATGGTGTCGGGGTGACCCATGATGGTTAACTAAACCCTTAGACATCCATCATATGTGTGTTACATGGACTAGAGCTTTTAGCTTGGTCGCGTGTAACCGTGTTTATTTATTTGTATAGTTGCGTGTTGAGATTTGGAAGCTGCGTTTGAGCATTCAGGTGAGTTTCATAGCCCCTCTTTTCTTATGATTTATTGGGGTGGAAATGATGCAAAGTGTTTGGAAATGTTTTGATTACTGTGATAATGTGTTGTCAAAGATGCATGGACTATACGTGACTATTGTATGTTGTGTGCTACATGTTTTGTGATGTGATATTGAGAATTGCATGTTACTTGTATTGACATGTCATGTGTTAATGATTTTGGGATCGCGCATGATACGCTAGTCAATGATAGTGTTGGTCCTAGGCTAAGTATAGTTCTGAGCCTCCTACCTATTTCTGTGTGTTTCGATCGGAGGGTGACGGGGTTACCCCTAACTGTATGATGTGGATCGTGGGCACGTTCAGTCCCAATTGTGGTTGTTTGGTATGATTGCAAGTTAGCTTGTATAGTAGCTAGCTTGATTGTCCTGGCATGTTTTATTAATCACAGTAATTTATTTTAAAGTTGAATTGTATGTCGTAAACCTATGACTCTCACTAACCTTTATGTTGACGTTTTAAGCATCGTTTTCAGGTGAGCATCATGAGGATGTTAAGACTAAGAGATATGGCTAGAGAGACCATAGGCTGCATGTGGAGTTGAACCTCCTAGTTTGTGTTTTGCATTGATTGAATTATTGAATATTTTGGTTTGAATTATTTAGATGGATTTTGAAGTTTTGAAATGTCTTGATATTGGTGAGAACCCCTTTTTCTTCAATATATGACGTCTTTGGTTTTATTGTGTTATTTTGGGTATTTTCATGACACTTTGTGTCTATGATTTGTTCATTTAATGCATTTTAGTTCCTTTATATAGACGCCATTGTGTTGTGTTGATATCCATTCTCGTTATGCCTTGGCGGGGTTTGACAGATTGGTATCAGAGCCTTTGGTTATAGAGAAGTAGGTGGTTAATCCTAGACTATAACCTAGGGGTCCTTCATGTAGATGCATTTAGGGCTTAAGTGTTTGATACTATAACTGCTATGCTTCCCCTCTATTTTTGCATAGCTTATATATCTCATATTTTGCTAAGTTGTCATTTTAGTTATTTTGCCTACCATTATCTGATATGATATGTATTACTTTCTTAGTATTTTAGCTATGTTTTTCCCCCACCCGTAAGAAGTCTCGTTGAGGAACCGTTTTCCCAACTGGACTTAAGCGTTATAAGGAGCCTCTTGTGGAACCGAAGGAGATAGGATAGTTGATCGTTTGTCGGATGCGCGTAATAAGGCTGGAACTGCAGAGTCGGGTGATTCTTGTGGAGGCAAAGTCAAACCTAAGCGAGGTCCAGCATAAGTTTATTCCGTCCTTTACCTCGTCATGTTGTTATTGATTATTTCTTTCGATATTTCATATTTTGGGATTCGTTGCGAGACTTACGTTCCTTTATGTCGTTTCGATTTCATTTTAATATAAGCAAGTAGTTATTGGATGGAGCATCCATTATGTGTTAAGTTGGAGTGGTTTAAGATGTGCAATGTGGAATATGTGCTTATATGTGAATTGTTATTGAAATGGATAGTCTTGGAAGTAAGTACACGTGTGAAAGGAGGCACTTATAATTATGGTGGCCAACATATTTATAAAGGCATCACACATGTAGACTTGTGACCAAGATTGCATTTATTTGTGTTTGGTTGTAAGGTGGTAGTGTAATATATTTTTTTTTATATATGTGTATTCATGATAAGGATGGTGGTATGGGTAGAGAATTATTCTCTTACCCTAATTAGAGGATATGTTAAGTTGAGTTGTATAGATAGTAAGTTTCCCTTCTATCTAGTATTTGCGGATACCTGGTATTGCTATTATAGAGGTTGCTCGTTTGCTCGGTTGTTTGTTCGAATTCCCTAAGTTTAAGCTTAGCATCCCTTCATCGTACTTTGTTAGTAAGGATACACGATTTTTCCTATTTGACGTCTCGATGTATATTGGTTGTTCGAAATCTGCTCTTTCGTATATAGGCGCGTTTCGTTAGTTCTATCATTGCATTGATTACTCGTATGAGTATCAAATGTTTCTTTTAAGCACTAATTGTTCCTAACATATTAGTGTGGATCATTACTCCCTTGGTTGTATATCCCTTGGTTTTCGTAACCCGCTGGCGACTTGTTAGTATCGATGCTTTTAGGTTTGCTCTGTTGATCATTATTTGGATAAGACCTTACATTTTATTTTGGATACGAAACGTCTTGCATGAGTTTTCTTGTACGAGTTTGTTTGATTTTATTTTCAGTATATGGTTTCTGGCATTTTCTTCCGTTTTCAAACAATAGGATTGTGTTAGAGTCTGTACGGTGTTTTACGATCCCTTTTGGTATTATGGTGTCCTTTGTTTAAGTAACCTATTTTATAATTGATATCTAATTATAAAAACCCTTTGGAAGTATTGTGTTGGTGTTTGGAAGAAACTGTGTATAACATGATCTTTGTAAATAGAATATGTTTAAATGGCCTATGCAAATAGGATATGAAAAATGTTGAGTGGTTAAATAGATTTTATTTTATTATAAAAAAATCAGGTTTAAAGTTATTCATAGTGGTAAGGTACGATACACCATTAGATAACTATCTCTAGAATTTTATGACAACCAAAATGAATTTTATAAAGGTTACATTTAAGATAATTTTATTTATTATTTAAAATGATTTTTATACTTAAAGTGACTTTCTTAATTTAAATTGATTTTTATAAAAACATTATTTATTTTGACCTTTGCATAATGTTTGACTTTGACCTTGGATAATTTCTTCAATGTACATGTCAACTCGCTACACCATCTCGCTAGTAAAACCTGTCAACTCGCTACTCCAACTCGCTAAAGCTTTTGCCAACTCGCTATTTGTTCTTCCCAACTCGCTACCTGTAGCTGCCAAAGAGGTCACTTTTAAAAGTACACGAGTCGCTTTTGTACCTGTTGTACCTGCTTGGATTATAGCAAACAAACAAACAAACATTGACTGATCTCAACTCGCTACCAAGAATCTCCCACAACTCGCTAGATAGAAAAAGTTTAAGAAACTTTTGAATAAGCTCAAAAAGCATAATAAGCTGATGAAATAAGCTGTAGGACTTCAAGATAAGCTACTAGAGCTTGTTCTAAACACGAAAGTACATGTCGTGCCTTGTGAATCTTCAAAATTAAATCAAACCACCACTTAGAATAACAAAATAAGCCGAATAGAATAAGCTTAAAAATCAAACTAAAACATATTTAAACACATGAAATGGCAACAATAGAACTTATTTAACTAGTAGAGCAAGAAGAGAATAAGCTTAACAAACCAAAATGCTTAAATATTTTTGATCCGTGAGCTTATGAACACAATAAGCCACGAATTGAGCTTATTTAAACCACAAAACAATCGTTATCCACCTGAGGCTCTTGATACCAAATGTCGAACCAAGAAATCACTTCACTTCATTACTTAAACCATGGATTGAACAAGAAAATAGATGGAAACTAGGAAGATGTTTAGAGAGAGAAACAAAGAGAATGGATGATTTACTTGCAAATGAAAAATTACAAAGTGAACCAACACCTTCTCCATTCTTGGAGAGGTGTATTTATAGTCAAACGAAAATGCTTTCATTCCTTTGGTATTTCTATGGGTCGGGCTCAGGATTACTTGGGCTTTCGCCCGATACACGTGATTGATTAGCTTACATAAAAGAGCCCATTTACCCGATCTAGCCTATTACAACGTTACTTAATTAAATGACTGAGACCTAATATTCTTAGTGAACGAACTTCCTTGTTCGACTCAATATTTGAGGCTAACACGTGGAACACGCTGAACAATCTGATTGCTTTCATCATTCCCGGTTCTTGCATTAAATGCTTGATTTCTGTAGAGTCTCCCTGCATTCCTGTTACCATTTCCACCATAACCTGCATTCTTGGTAAACTCGACCATCCTGAATCACAGCTTGATTACTTGTGTTTGATGAAGTACGAAGAAGATTATTGGTAGGTGTGGAGAACTTTTTAGTGATTGCTCGAGCTAATAACATCATGGCAGTTGTAAGCTTGTCATCCTGAGAACCCCCTTGTAACTCCCCTTGATATTCATCTTCATAATCAACAATTGATGAAGAATGTATGACATAGTATGGTTGTGGTGAATAAGAAGAATTTGCATGAGGATTGGTTGAAAAGCATTGAAAAGCAATAAGGGCCTAATGGATCACGATTTATAGGCATGCTTTGCTTTGCTTTGGATGCTAAACATGGGGTTAGAATGTACTAAAGAACACAACAACACATCATATGAAACAGTATCTCTAGTTTGATTATGACAAAACATGGTAACATATTTGCTCCACTTAGGTTGCAAGCAATTGAGAAACTTGGTGTTGATTGACACTTGAATAGGACAAACATTATTACAATCCATAATATTCACAAGTGTTGTCAACCTGTCATACACGGATTCTAACGATTCTCCTTCTTTTGCTGTAAACTTGTCAAACTCATCCATAAGACGTGAGTGTCTCACATGACTAGTAACTTCAAAACCAAACATCAACCTTTTAATTCGCTCCCATATTTCCTTGGCATTTTTACATGCATCCACTTAATTGTATATATCATTTGGTATTGCTTGAAGAAGATAATTCATGACTTTCACATCAGTAATGTATTGACTCTTGTTTCTCGCGGTCATTTTGGACACTGGTTCAAGTATCTGTTGCAGATCGTTGTCTGGATTAGGAATCATTGGCCTCTTATAAGGTCCGTTCTGTATTGAGTTCCACATCCGCTCCCCATCTTCAAGCTTATTATCCAGAAACCTTCTGAACCTACTTTCCAATGAAATAGAATTCCCTTTCTCAAGCATTGGAGGTCTTTCATTAGCTCCTGAGTCTGCTAGAGTTTGTTGATTAGAAGTAGACATGTTGTATCAAATGATTACAATTCAAACTTGGATCGTTTTGGAGATAAAGTCTTGTAATCGTGATGTTAAAGAGCAATTACAACCTTGTCTTGTAACACGTAAGTCTTTTTACGAAAGCTTAATTTTGAGATACGAAACCTAAATTTTGAGATACGAAACCTCTTAAACTGTGTTACGAAACCTAAATTTTGAGATACGAAACCTCTTAAACATTTTAAGTCCGTTTTTGGTTATTTCAGCTCGTTTTTAAAGGTAAAAGGTATGTGTATTTAAGCACATACCAATACCTCAGACTTATTTATTTAATAACAAACACCATCCTCATGTGTTTAATTTAATTAAGTAAATTTTTTAACAGACAACTTCCTTAAATTCCCAAAATGTAATGGGATGAAGGCCATAAGCACTGATCTTCCAAGTTCCTTAGCGATAAGCTTTTGACCTGGGGTCGCTAGAAGTATAGTTACAGCCTATGTGTCCCGGTTACAATTTAAAACTCAATGAGCATGAACTAATCAACATACCAGAACATTTTAAACATCTCAGTCCATACCTAATGATGTAGGATATTCAAAATAAAGAAATTCTAAGCAGCTAAACATTGGTTCCATCATAATCCCTCAACTCCCCCATTCCACCTTATATTTCATACATCAAAAAGTTATTAGTGTCTAAAAAGTCAACACGATTTATCTTTCAAAAAGTTATTAGTGTCTAAAAGGTCAACACAATCTATCTTTCATAAATGTGGATCTTTTGTAGAAAAATGTCTAAACCACCTATACCAAAAACATAGTAGAATTAAGCTCTCTGAAATTAATTATGGAAAGCAAATTGAGACTTACATGACCAAAACTTTCCCATCATCTGAAACACAAAGGTGAATATCAAGTCTTGAACAATGTGGTTGTAGCTTATCCGCTTCTATGATTTGGTGTTCCACTTCACAATACTTCCTCCATGATCTAGCCAAGTTAAAAAATGTCAAATTTGATTAGTTAAGGTCATGCCCAAGCCTTTTCGCATTAGCTTTAGTCTATGGATCGGGCTTTTAACATAGTTGTCCCTTTATTTTAGGAAACTGAATGCAACAAAGTGAAAATATTAGATATTAACCTCCAAAACTGTCTAGACGGATAGAGAATTATCCTCGTTGATGTCAATGATTATGAGAAGAGAACTATGGCGTCGACCATAAGGCAAGCAGTATGCAATATTTGTTTATAGAAAATGGAGTATACATATGTACATCAAAAAAAAATATGGGGATGTTATATGTCATATTTGCATAGTAGTAATCATACGAAAGTGTTAGAATAGATGAGAGGACCTAGAGAGTATTTTTCATCATTTTCAAAGTTTTCATTCCAAAAGGGAAAATAGAAATGGGAGGGAGAAGTGAATTACAAAATGTAAAGACTTGTATAAATACCCCTCCTAGATGGGTATGTATACTTATTGTTGTTCCTATTCTATTTTCGTAACTTTAGTCAAACCTTTGTCAACTTTACTTAACTTTGACCAAGATAGACTCTATTACATTATAATTACGAATAAAACAAAACAAAACTATACAAAGACCAATTCATATAATAATAAACACTTTTCTTAAACCTAACAATCTCCCCCTAAGGGTTGATTATTACAGACGCCTCATCGTCGGTAGAGTTGGTCTTCCACTCACAAAAGATTCCCATCTTCTCATCTACTCTCGGTGACTTAGACGCTTAGTAATTTCTCTTTCGAATGCTCTCATTATGTTACGATCTAGTTCACCAAGCAGAGGTGGTTTCTTCCATGGTTCTGATTTAAAGATCTTGAAATTTACTTCTTTCAAAACCTTTTCCAGTGTAGCATCACAAAACTTCACTATCTCAACCAAGTACATAACCCATTTCTCATTTTTGCTTTTTAAGTAAATCAAACCCGTATTTGGCTTGTCGACTATTGAGTACGGTTCATATGCTTCAATACCAGAAAATGTCAATGTTGGTGCGGTTAAATTGACCTTAACTTGGTAACTCTCTATTCCCAACCAAAAATCATGAACTCTCTCCCAGATCACATGACTTATGATGAACGTTATTAATGAATTCATCAACTTGGTTTCATGATAGTTGACCTTCTTATTCCAGCAAAGATAATACAAGTCTGCAATATCGTTTTTGTTCAGATACTTGAAGTCAGCTTCAGAAAAACTATCCGACTTATCATTTTCTCTCATCACAATTATTTGTTCCATAAAATCTAAACCATGTGGTTGATCAGTAGTGATTCTGACAACTTTTGTAATCCTGTGATTAGATAAATAGTCTTTTGGATTGTTTCTGACTCTTCTTTGATTTTTCTTGTACACTCTTTTATGCCATGGATCTTTCCAATGTTGGATTGACAATTGTGCGTCTTCATTAAAAATTTTGAATTTTTTACGAACCCAACGATTCATCTTTTCTTCCAGACCAGCTTCTGAAAATCGTTCTGCGTGTATCTTGTGGAGCGAAATAATATGCTTCTTCTCCTCAGTATTTCCATTCTTTAGAAAGAATAGATCTTTGTTATACAAATACCTTGGAGGTTCATTTGGATTCCTTTATGGTCCAAAGAATATGAGAGGTCTTGGTACTAGACGTCTTATGTCCTCTTGTCTGCTTTCCTAAACTATTTGATTCTCCATAAAATTTGTTGCTTGTTCCAAATGGTAGGCATACTCTTCAGCATTCTTGAACTGATTACTTATTATATCATTTAGTGTAGCCTCCATTCTCGCACGATCAAAGATAGTTGGAACATGCTTATCAACATTTTGAAATTCTGTGATTAACTCAGGTGTTTCATCTTTCGGAATCACCTCATCTTCATCAATTACTGTTTCCTCTACCCATGCATCCCATTCCTGTTGTTGTTGTTGTTGTTGTTGTTGTTTGGATACATAAGTTGTGGAATCTTTAGCTGATTGTTTTGACGAAGAACCCTTTGCAGACTTTGAACTTTTGGAGGTCTTATGTCTTTTCAATCTTTTCTCCCCCTCAGGAGGAGCATCATCCTCTTGATGGTCATCATGTCTTTGTGAGTGAATATCATCATCCCTGCAAGAAGTATTGGAGGTGGAAGACTTTTAAAATTTACCTTTCAGTACCTCCCACAATGCTGGATCATTAGCTTGATCTTGAAGACTTCTTTTTATCTTTAAATACAATTGTTGTTGAAGATCAGCTGATGAAGTTGTTTTGGTTGATGTGGTTATGGTAGGATGAACTTGAATAACATTGTTTTGTACGTAATTCTTGAAAAGTTCTATGATCTTTGGTGCTTGTGCATTGAATTCTTGAGAAACGAGATCAGGTACTTCTGAACGGAAAGCATCACGATCTTCAATAATAGTTGTAGCAATAGATGGCTTTAAGTTTTTTTCAATAAATTCATCTATAGCTCTTTCAATGAGTTATGGTACAATTTCATGAAGAACTCGATCAACTTTCTTGTGAGTTTTCCAGAAATATTTAGTTGTAACGCACTTTCGTTCCATGTTCTTGATCATAAACCCTTGACGCCTGCACATCCTGCGAAGCGCACCTGGAAGATGACTGTACTTACTAGAAATACGTCGTTTGGAGTGTGGATCCTTAGATGTAGTTGCGGTTGGGAGTGACACAGTATTCGTCAATTCTTGAGTAATATTCTTATCCGAAGATAAGATTGTCCTAGGGGATCTAGGTGTTGTGGGAATTGGTGTCTGCATCTCCTCAGTCCTAGTCTCCAAACTAGCCATTTCATCATCTTTCTTCTCATTTACCTTCTCTTCATCATCATCATCATCAACATGTTCTGGATTCTTCTTATGACTCCCGGGCTCTAACCTATCATCGGAGTCATCAGCATCATCATAAGATTGCTTATCTCTTTCACCTTCACCTACCTGTTTTTGTCTAATAGTTATTTTAACAATTTTTCCGGTGAACTTGATTCTCCAACATTTTGATTCCTCTTCTTCCCCTGAGGACTAGCAGTAGTAAGGGTAGGTGTCCTATGGGCTCTAGGTGTAGTCCTATGCATTCTTTTGGTAGAAACAACCGGTTGCGGTTGATTCATTGGAACATCTACTCCAACAAACACCGTCACATACTCCTTGTAGTCATCAGTGGCATAGATTTCCTCTGTTTAGAAATTCATTTGGAATCAGCATCCCTCGTACAAGCACATTCCTAGTAGTATACACACTAACTAATGGAATATCATCCTTGATGGAATAATAATCCTCATCAATCATTTGAGGAATGTTTGGGAATTTCTTCATCAAATCAGCAATTATGAGCTTGATAAATCGAGGATACTGGATGGCTTCCTTCTTCTAAAACACATTGTTTATGAAATCCCACCATAGAAGAGCAGCATAATCAACATTTGTTCGGTTGATCCCAGCATGAAACAATTGAAGAATGTTGATCTTTTTCTGATCATGTCCAGATGTTCTTGTAGCTAAGCAGCGGTTGAACACCTTGAACATTGTTTTCCATGGTTGAGCTAGATTCTTCATGTAGAAGGCGCTCACTTTATCAACCACACCTTGATAGCCAACCCTGTTCATGCAAGCTTCAATAGTCTGGATGTTGACTGGTGCGACAAATGGATTTTCTAGAGTTTCCATTGGCAAATGAAGAGTGTCTCTGAACATATCCACAATGTAGGTAAATTTCTCAGTATCCAACATGAACTTGTTCGTGTCTTCAGTATCAGGTACTTTGCTAACTGTCCTCTAAAATTTCTATAGATACACAACATGGACATCAGCAGTAGCAGTTAGAGCGTAGTTCAATAGATTATCAAGTAAGATTTTCCCAGCTATCTTGCATTCAGTAGAACATGGAATACTCTGAAGCAACGTATAATTGTTGCATCTCCCAATGGCATGGTATCTTGGGACAAGCTGAGCAGCTGGAATTACTTGTTGAGCCATATGGAATACTGTATAATGACATGAAGTGATTAGTGAAATGAGATAAAGTTTATGTAATACACATTTATATAACATTTTTGTCTCTTTCCACTCTGTCTGTTTTATATGCTTTGGCAATTTATTTTGAGCATATTCTGATCATTTTCTTTCTCATGCGCTAATTCTTTCTTTTTCGAGCACATGCCGTACACTTTATTCGTCTTTTTCTTTTAATCTCATTTTGTATGCTCTGGCATTTCTTTTTCGAGCATACTTTGATTTGCTTTTTCGCGTATAGATTTCATCTCTCTTTTTATTTTGAATTTCCTCACCAAAAAGCATTTGCGAAATGATACTCTTTCAAGAATAATAAAGATATTCTTTGATTTTGAAAATACCAATTTGGCAAAAACACAAATTTGTGACAACCATTTTAATAAATCCAAGAGTATAACTTTGTATTCTCATAAAAACTTGTTTAGTAAAAGAGTACCACTTTCTGACACAAAAACATAACTTTTGGAAAGAAATTGAGACAACATTTTGAAAATTACAAGTTTTCTAAAGATGTTTGAAAACTATGATTACAAAACCACACTAATGTAACAACAACTGGATGGTCACTAAGTCACTCACTCCACATTCTGTTCATTGTAGAAAACGGCCAAAACCGGACATGACTTAGACCATTTACCCAACTGAGTACAATAAATAGTCATAAACCATTTTGAACTTGTTTTTGAAACAATCTTTTCAAAACTTTGAACTTTTGCCTTTGTTGTTACATGAGAAACTTATGATCACAGATAATTAAATCACCATGTACATTCATTCTCTTTCATACTCTTTTCTTATCATTTGAATCATTGATCACTTGAATGAAAAATTTAGTTATACAAAACATATACTTATATACGACATCTGGATGGTTAGTAGATTGCTTAATCCTCATCCTGTTAATTTCAGGAAACGGTCGAAACCAGACACAATCTTCACCATTTGATCCATTTATCAATATAAAGATATGATTTTATAACTAAATTTATCATTTGTTTTGGTAAGATGACAAAAAATTAACAATCAAGCCCATTTGAGTATCTGTTAAAAAATAATTTAGCCCATTAATATTCTTTTTCGAAACCCAAGCTAAAAACCAGTTTGCCTTACGAAACCCATTTATTAAGTGTTAGATATTAGAAAAAGACTCGGTCACCCCGTGTATTTTACTGTTTATTATAGCTCGTAGTTTAATAGTTAATCGTATGATTTTCGGTTTTGAACAGGGTACTAAAAACCGGTTCTTTGTAAGAACTATATATACCTCTTCCAACTTTGGAAGATGTAGCTAGTCATTTTATTCTTTTTCTTATTTACACATATTTCTCTCACTAGAATATATCCTCTCATGTGTTTCTCTCTCTAGAAACTAGCCAAGTCCAAGAATCATCACCACGTTATGATTTATGATATACCACAATTAGTCATAGCCATTGCTCTTACACGTCTAGGTTTCACCCGCTCCTTCCTACTGAATGCATCAGCCCCCACATTCGCCTTACCCGGATGGTAGCGAATCTCACACTCGTAGTCACTAAACAACTCGATCCACCTCCTCTGACGCATATTCAACTCTTTCTGATCAAATATGTGTTGAAGGCTTTTGTGATCCGTGTAGATGACACTCTTCGTACCATACAGATAATGTTTCCAATCTTAAGAGCAAACACAACTGCTCCCAACTCCAAGTCGTGCGTCGTATAATTCTTCTCACAGATTTTTAGCTGCCTTGATGCATAGGCAATTACTTTGCCTCTTTGCATGAGTACACATCCCAACCCTCGATTTGACGTGCCACAGTAACTCCCAAAATCTTCAATTCCATCAGGCAACGACAATATTGGATCATTACACAAACTATCTTTCAGGGTTTGAAAAGCCTTCTCTTGCTTCTCGCCCCACTCATACCTCTGATTCAACGAAGTAAAGGGGGTTTAGCAATCTTTGAGAAGTTCTCAATGAAACATCGGTAGTAACCAGCTAAACCTAAGAATGATTGTACTTCAGACGGCGTTGTAGGCGCTTTCCAATTCTTCACTGCTTCAATCTTACCTAGGTCCACGTGAATGCCATTATGATTGACCACGTGACCAAGGAAATGCACTTCTTGCAAACAACACTCACACTTAGAGAACTTAGCATGCAACCTCTCCTTCTTCAGCAACTCCAACATCAACCTCAAATGATCCTCATTATCTTCCTTAGACTTCGAGTATACCAGAATATCATCAATGAACACAATAACCAACTCTTCTAGATACGACCTGCACTCTCGGTTCATGAAAACTGCTGGTGCATTGGTTAACCCGAAAGGCATAACCGTAGCCCCAAAGTGTCCATACCGCGTCTTCACTGATGTTCTTGGAATACCTCCTTCGCGCTCTCTTAGCCGATGATAACCAAATCAAAAATCCATCCTAAAGAAATAACGTGAGCCTTTTAACCGGTCGAACAAGTCGTCAATCCTGGGGAGAGTTTAACGGTTCTTCTTAGTCAACTTATTCAATTCCCGCTAATCTATGCACATTCGAATGAACCATCCTTCTTCTTGACGAATCATGCAGGTACTCCCCACAGAGAGTGACTTGTTCGAATAAGACGTATATCAACAAACTCAATGATTTTGATTTATCGAATAGGGTAACAAACGAATTTCATATCAAAGAATAGAAAATATCTAAAGGACCAACGAAAGTAGACACGGATCGAATGTCATGAGAATCCTTACAAACAAAGGATAGAATAGATGTTCCGATAGAAAATGCAAACGAAAGAATCCACAAACATACCACGACTAGGGGGGGGGGGGTGGGGGGGGGGGGGGGGGGGGGGGGGGGGGGGGGGGGGTGGGGGGGGGGGGGGGGGGGGGGGGGGGGGTGGGGGTTGGTGGGGGGTGGGGGGGGAGGGGGGGGATATAGAAGGTTGTTTGGAGTGGTGCGGGGGTTTACATCTACTCATAAACACTGTAATATTTTGGCTCTCATTGATCAAGTCTTGATATGTAGTGATTAATGATAATCGATTAAGTGTTCTTCTAGTCGTAAGTGCAATGTTTTGGATTCGTTTCGTTGGCATTATGTCGTGCTGACATTATGTCTCATGTCGCTGGAACTTCATCGGTACTCGACGATTCTCTCATGACAGACTCGACTCCGCGATGTCTACATTTACATATGCTGGATCCCTTAATAGTATTCGCGTAAGTCGTTAGAGAAGTGATCTAAGATACACAGTCATACTGTCCCTATGTAAGAATAAAATTCGAGATAAAATAGACATTCGCTCATATTGCAGTCGTTAGCGTACTTATCTATCTCGCCCATTCTATTCGAACTTTCACTCCTCGGTGATCGGGGGAGGGAGGACCATAACATGAAGTAACCGCCGCGTCTAAGAGCATGACCAGGATGGTTCGAAGTCTGAATAGATTGCAGATGATGTAAGACGCGGGGTAGACATTGACTAGAAGTTCTTAGTTGACACAAATAATTAGAAGGAGACACACTGTCTATCTTCACGCTCACGCCCCTAGGAGGAGGTAAAGACGAGGCGTTCAGATACCGGTTTTAAGCAGGCTTAAGGTCTCAGCGTGATATTTACTTTACGATGGAGAGGAATCTCATGCGGTATCTACGGTAGGGGCTTCTTGTCTATATTCATTAAGCGCGCTGGAGGGAATTCAAGAACATGCAGTGAAGACCGGTATGACACTTGGGTCTACGATTATGTCCGTTCACGGTGGTGTCTATTAAAACCCATTTTAGACGTTGTTTTCATAAAATCAAAAGTTAGTTACATAAATGTGGTATCACGTCTTACTCGTATAAAATATTTAAAAACATACTTATTAAAGTAACTAAAATAAAGAGACAATTTATAAAAATAGTATCACCATAAACTCACCATAAACTCACCAAAAACAATCCTCCCAAATGTCTTCAAAGTTATCTCAAAAAGGATTTTAAAATACTGTAAGGACTCTAACACAACCTATTGTTTGGAGGCGAAAGAAAGTATAGGGAAACATATAACCAAAATAACAGTCGAATGAACACATACAAGTGAACATTCACGCGAAGATATTGCAAACCAAGCGAAGAACGTAAAGACTCATCCATACTAACGATCAAAATGACAACCATATAAAGCATCGATACTAACATGTCGCAAACATGTTACAAAATCCAAATGATGTATAAAGAAAGGAGTAAATATCCGTACTAACTTGACAAGAACCATCAGTGCTCAAAAGATCAATCTGATATTCATACGAGAAATCAATGCAAGAAATAACCAACGAAATGTACCAGCTTCTAAAGAAAAACAGATCCGGATAACCAATAAATGTCACGACGCCGAATAGGAAAAATAGGACATCCGTACCAATATGGTACGAACAGGGAATTCTAAACTTAGAATTAGGTATCCAAACGAAATGTCGAGCTACCGAACCAACTTAAGCATTACAACAATAGTACCAACAATTATCCGAGGTATCCGCAAACGATAGATGAAAGGAAACCTTACTATCTACACACCTCGACCCAATAAAATCGCCCATCAGATTAAAAGAATAATTCTCTAACCATACAACCATCCTCAACAGGATTACACATAACATCTATACTACCATCCACATTACCATCAACAAACAAGTATCAATCAATGCAATCATGGTCACAAGTCCACGTGTGTGATGCCTTTATAATTATGTCGGCCGCCATAATTTTATTGCCTCCTTTTACACGTGTACTTACTTTCAATACTACACATCTTAATGATCACTCACATATAAGCACATATACCACATTGCACATCTTAAATCACTACCACATAACACATAAATGATGCTCCATCAAATAACTACTTATATCAAAATAAGATCGAAAATGACATGAAGGAACAAAAGTCTCGCAACGCCTCCAAAATACCAGATATTCGAAAGAATTAATCAATAACAACGTGACGAGGTAAAAGACGGAATAACCCTATGCTGGGCCTCGCATGGGTTTGACTTTGCCTCCGCAAGAATCACCCGACTACGCGAGTCCAGCCCTATTACGTGCATCTGACAAACGATCAACTATCTTATCTCTTTCGGTTCCACAAGAGGCTCCTTATAACGCTTAAGTCCAGTTGGGAAAACGGTTCCCCAACGAGACTTCTTATGGGTGGGGGAAAAACATAGCTAAAATACTAAGAAAGTAATACATATCATATCAGATAGTGGTATGAAAAATAACTAAAATGACAACTTAGCAAAATATAAAATATATAAGCTATGCAAAAATAATAGAGGGGAAGCATAGCAGTTATAGCATTAAACACTTAAGCCCTAAATGCATCTACATGAAGGACCCCTAAGTTATAGTCTAGGCTCACCGCCTACTTCTTTATAACCTGGCTCTGATACCAATATGTCACACCCCGCCAAGGCGGAAACGCGAGGCGGAAACGCGAGGCGTAAACAAGAATGGATATCATCACAACACATGGTGTCTATATAGAGATTACTAAAATGAAAACTAAAGTAAAGCAAAGACACAAAGTGTCATAACAATACCCAAAATCTAATGGTGTCTTTATTAATGAGAAAGAGGTCTCGTTAATAAATGACATGCAAAAACATAATCTAAACAATTCATGCAAACGTATTTATTCAAAATGAAAGTATAAATAAACTCCAAGCATCCTACGGTCTCTTTTAGCCACTTCGCTCTATCTTAGCACCATTAAGCTCACTTGAAAATGAT
>BQNB010005367.1:48229-100792 GCA_026074375.1 Tanacetum coccineum | reverse complement strand
TGATAATATTGCCTTTGGACAGATTGTGACCATGGCAATTTCGGAGCATTTCCTTCATATGAAGCCAAGCATCGGTTAGAGATTCATTTTCATGTTAAGAAAAGGCACGGATTTCTCAGAGGAGTCGGTCGAAAAGAGTTGGGGGAAAGAATCGGCTAATGAAAGCGGTTCCCACGTTTCGATAGTTTCTTCGGTGAGTTCGTCCAGCCATGTTTTTGCTTCTCCAGTGAGTGATAGGGGAAACATTATTCGGCAGACAGCTTCATTCTCTGTATCTCTGTATTTAAACATATCACAGATTCTGAAGAATTCATAAATATGTTTATAAGGATCGGTTTTTGTCACACCCCGACAATGGCAAAAACTCGAGAGTGCAACATAATGATCAATCATAACGCAAGATACAATATAGAGAAAAACTACAATGCATAAACTTCAAGTGTTACGAAGACCATCAACCTCGAAAAAAACCTCGAGTGATGTCCTAAATCATAACCAAATCCATAATCTCTTACAATTCTAAATGCCCACACAGGGTTCCAAATCCAAACTTAAACCAAAACTTCCAAATTCTAAGAACCAAACAAATAAACAAGCAAAGCTTCACATGAAAAATCCACACGGGATACTTCTATGTCTGCTATCACATATCACCAACCTATTCATCTTTCACTTCGCCTGAAAATAATACTCGAAAACGTCAACAATAATGTTGGTGAGCTCGTAGGTTTGACCTTAAACCAAAAGTTGTGCCAATATCTCAAAATAGTGGATAATATTGCAATATGACAGTGAATATATGCAAATCACCCATGACTTAACATTCCCGCTAGTCGATCACCAATGCCTAGCATCCCTGCTAGTCATGAAAACAGCATATACCAATGCTCTTGGAGTCGCAACTTCGATATGTCACTTACGCACCTAAAGGGCCTACCAGCTGGAGCACTATATTAGGGCAGGACCACACTAGACATGGCAATTCCTTGCCAATCACCCTTGCCATGCCAAACACTATACATGTAAAATCACAACCCTTGACATGCCAAACACAGTACATGCAAGTAAAATTACATCACATATATTCACATAGCAATCATAAGCACATAATTGTCCTAAAAACAAAACCACATTTCGCATAGTTTAAAAGGAAACAGTTCAAAACACATTTGGGTATCATTTTCTCCCAACGGAAAAACAGTAGAAAAAATGAGGCTACAAGAACTCACCTCAAGCAACTGTCTCCAATGGCAAACTCAAATCACAAGCAAATGCTACGATGTCCACACATGACCTAATCCAGTTAATGTCCTATTTTATCAATCACGTCCAAAACAGTTTCTAGGTTTGATGCATAGCGTTTAGATGTAAGTTGTACGGTTATCTTAAACGTTTTAGTGGTGTGATGGTTGACGACATAACTTAAACGATACCATATCCCAACTCATATCTGAGTTTAATATATATATATACTTATATGCACCTTTAACTATACAAAAGGACAAGTTAAATTTAAATTTGGAAAACTTACAAAAATGATCTTCAAAATGAATTTCGACGCGAACTGGACAACGCAAACGTTGTTTTAATGAATACCCAAACACTAGAATCAACCCAGAAATACTCTAAATCACCACGTTCTTGATCAAAGTTGGAAAATTTATGTGTTTTTTTTGAAAATGAAAAAGGAAGAATGAATGAGAATGTTTGGTAAATGAGAATATATTTGTACAAATGGGGAACATCCTAGCTAAAAAATAGCACCCTTGTCTCCTAAGAGGCTTGAACCCACGCCTAGGAATCTTAGGGGGTTCATCTCTTTCCTTTTTGTGTCGGGTTCATTTAAAACTCGTAAAACTCAATCGTAAAATATTTTCCAAAGTTAATTAGCATTTTTATTCACCTTAAAAATACTTTTCCATTAACCTAGAGTATTTACACGATATAATTACACCTTATACTTCTCAAAAACTCATTTGGACATTAACGGACGTGTCGGGACTCGTTTTTGGCATTTCTCGAAAATTCACGGGTCAACCACCCGGAACTTAACTAACATAATAATAACCTCTAAAAAGGATTATTATTCACAATAAACCATAAATTACCACAATCCTCATAAAATCACCACCGTCAACACGGTACAATTTCTGAATAAACTGACAAACGTCAAATAGTCAAAGGACTAAAAATGAAATATTCAGAACACGAAAAGGGCAAAGGTTACATTCTACCCCCCTTAAAAGAATTTCGACCCCGAAATTCAACTACTATCATCACTAAACAAATGCGGGTACTTAAGCTTCATCTGATCTTCACGTTCCCATGTGAATTCAGGACCACGTTTTGAATTCCACCGAACCTTGACGATGGCAATCCTACTACGCTTCAGCTTCTTGAACTCTCTTTCCAAAATTTCCACAGGCTTTTCCACAAAATTCAACTTGGCATCAGGTTGGATCTCATCTAAGGGCACTTGCAGTGTTGGATCAACCAAACACTTCTCAAGGTTTGACACATGGAACGTGTCATGAACATTATATAACTCCTCATGCAAATCTAACCTATAGGCCACTAGGCCTATTTTCTCAATAATCTCAAAAGGTACATCAAAATCTTGGTGCTTAGTTTCCTTCTTCACCTATAACGTTCAACACCTTTCCATGACGATACTTTGAGCAAGAATAGTCACCTACATCTAAGCGTACCACACCTTTCCAAGGCGATACTTTGAGCAAGACATAGTCACCTACACTGAACTCTAGAGGCTTCCTCCTCCTATCGGCATAACTTTTCTGGCGATCACGCGCAGCCTTAAGTCTATCCTTAATTGCGAGATCTTCTCAGTGGTTTCTTGCACTAACTCAGGCCCTATCAACTGACCTTCTCCAACCTCTGCCCACATAATCGGGGAACGACACTTCCTACCATAGAAAGCCTCAAACGGCGCACATCTCACACTACAGTGATAACTATTGTTATACGAAAACTCAACTAAGGGAAGATGAATATCCTAACTTCCCCCGAAGTCTAGGACGCACGCCCTAAGCATGTCTTCCAAAGTCTGGATTGTACGCTCACTCTGACCGTCGGGCTAAGGGTGGTAAGTCGTACTCATGTCTAACCGGATTCCTAATGCCTTTTGCATTGACTGCCAAAACCTTGATGTGAACCGACTATCACGATCAGATATGATCGAGATCGGCACACCATGCCTAGCAACAATCTCATTCAGGTACAACCTAGCTAATCTATCCATCTTATAATCCTCACGCATAGGTAGAAAATGAGCAGACTTAGTCAATCGATCCACAATGACTCAGATTGTATCATGCCCACTACTAGTCCTTGGTAACTTAGTCACAAAATCCATTGCTATCTCTTCCTATTTCCATTCGGGAATCTCAGGTTGCTGGAGCAAGCCAAACGGCCTTTGATACTCAGCCTTAACCTTCAAACAAGTCAAATGCCTACTAACATAAACAGCTATATCCTTCTTCATTCTTGGCCACCAATACATATCTCTAAGGTCATAATACATCTTATCAGCTCCTGGGTGTACAGAGTACTTCGACTTATGGGTTTCATCCATTATCAGGGTTCTCACATCACCTTTTAAAGGAACTCATATTTGATCCAGGTAGTATAAAGCTCCATCACTCCTATGTTCTATCATCTCATCTAAACCTTTCTACAATCCCGCAAACTCATCACATGCCTCCTTCTGAGCCGCCATTATCCTATCCTTGATACTCGACTGAAGGGTTATATTCATAGATCGAACTCTCTTAGGTTTCACTCTCTCTTTCCTACTTAGTACATCAGCTACTACATTCGCCTTACTAGGGTGGTAGCATATTTCACAGTCATAATCACTAAAAAGCTCTATCCAGTGACATTGTCGCATGTTCAATTCCTTTTGACTAAAGATATGTTGGATACTCTTATGATTGGTGTATATGACACTCTTTGTCCCATACAAATAATGTCTCCAAATCTTAAGGGCAAACACAACCGCACCTAGTTCCAAATTATAGGTGGTATAATTCCTCTCATGAATTTTCAACTGCCTAGACGTATATGCTATAACCTTACCTCTTTGCATCAACACACAACCTAGTCCTATGCCTAAGGCATCATAATACACCACAAAATCTTTTGGTCCATCGAGGAGAGCTAGAACAGGTGCATCACACAACTTACCCTTCAAAGTTTGAAATTCATTCTCCTACTCTTCACCCCAATCAAAAGTCTTACTTTTGTCTTTATTTATTCTTTTTGCTGAGTCAAAGAACAGTAAGTTGCTTTAGCTATCTTAGAAAAGTTCTCAATGAATCTACGATAATACTCTACCAATCCTAAGAACGAACAAACTTTAGACGGATTTCTAGGGGCTTCCCAACTCTTAACAGCTTCAATCTTACTAGGGTCTACATGAATCCCATCACCATATAAATTAACATGCCCAAGAAACTGTACTTCTCGCAACCAGAATTCACACTTAGAAAACTTAGCATACAGCCTTTCCTTCTTGAGCAGTTATAATACCAATCTTAAATGCTCTTTTTGCTCCTCCTGAGTCTTAGAGTAAATCAAGATATCATCAATGAACACTATTACAAACTTGTCCAGATACGGTCTACATACCCGATTCATCAAATCCATAAATACCGATGGTGCGTTATTCAGACCAAAGGGCATTACTGTGAACTCGAAATGTCCACAAGAACGAAGAAATACACGCAGTCTTTGGAAAAGATCAATCCTCATGCACTCTCATAGCTGAGGGTAATCGGAGACCTAAGTCTAACTTAAGAATTACATGGATTCCCGAGAGCAAACAGATGGTCAAATATAAATCGTCAATCGTTTTGGATATAAATGTTTTGATAGAGAGTGAATAATGATTCTTGAGGTCAACTTGTCAACTCTCTATAATGCTAATACGACATCCTAAAAGGACCATCCACATAGTTCTTAACAACAATATTGGTGCTCCCTAAGAGCAAGAGGCTTGTGTCTGAATGAAACCTTTGTTTAGGTTCCTTAGCTTGACCCGACAACTCCTCCAATTCAGAAGGTGCCAAACGATAAAGAGAATTTGCAACCAACATTGCTCCAAGGTAACTAAATCCAATCCGAAACTCGATTTCCCGCATATGCTGCAATCCTTAAAGATCATCGGGAATACCATACCTCGGGAAAATCTCATCACTACCGGACGATCACATCTTGTTTCTTATTTAAGGCCTGAGGTACTCAATAACTGCTCATATCTTCTCTATTGGAGTTTGTCTCCTAATTACTTCTAAGCCACCTTGCCATCTAGTAGTGGTATCCTCACTACTTTCTTATGACAAATTATCTCGGCCTTATGGTCAGATAATCCAATCCATTCCTATGATCATATCAAAACATCCTGCTTATCCAAAAGGGAATCAATAATTGGACAAACACATGCACCAAACTAATTTCTAGTTTGCAACCCTTAATAACCTTATCAATTTCTACTAGCTGCCCGCTAGCTATCTCAATCTTATAACTAAACCATAAATCACTAGCCTCTATGCTAACAAGGAGTATAAAAATTGATTAGTGGAAAACAAAACTATAGGTCGACACCAAAGAGTCCAAATAAGGTTGTTGTTAGCATTAAAGAATGTTCCAAAGTGAACTAACCAGTCACGAGTTCAGGTCCTTGGCTAGCCTCCACGTGCATCCCAGACATAACAAGTTACCCTTCTACGTTCCTGGTATATCATTGCTCCCATGAACCCTGACTCCCCAATAACAACACGGCTTGGTTTGTGATGGTTTCCTCTAGGCCTCGTGAGGACTAATTCATCCTAGGACATGCTCCTTGAATGATCAGTACTACCACACACGTTACCAGTCCTAGCAGTTAGGTTACTAGCATGATAGGGTTCACATTTCCTAGGCACCACTCTACATATCCTTAGCAAAATGCCCTGGCGAGTTACAGTTGAAACAAGTGCACAAGGGTGTCTAAGGTGGATGGGAAAGTTACAACAGGTGTTATCACGAAGAGGGGGTAGGAGCCCGAGTATACCGTGTTTTCTCTCTCCTAACAGGGTTTGTGGTTGTAGCAAAAGCATTCCCAGTCCTAGTTCTCTTGTTATCATCCCTTCTATTCCTATCCTTAGTAGGTTCTCCCCTATTTCCTTTCTTCTCAGGGTTCTTTTTGTTGATCAATGTCCTAAGAGTTTTCATCTGTCAATGGCCAGCCTATACTACACACAAATGCCTGTTGTATGGTCCTTTGCTCCGTTGCTGTCAGGCCATAAATCTCTTCTCTCACAAATTTGTGAAAGCAAGCCATACGGAAACGTGTTTACATATATTCCTTTTAATCCTCTTACTTTCCGGGGTTACTAAGTGAGGAACTAAACCTAGCCAAGCTCATGTGAACCTATCATAAAAGCGACATGGAGGCCAGCCCTTGACTAAAGGCGTGATTCCACAATACAGTTTCCAACTTTTGCATTTGATTACTCGGGCAAAATTCCTCTCTAATCAAAGTCTTAAAGTCTTCCCATGACATAGCTACAACGACCTCTCGACTTCGTGTGTGGATTTGAGAGTTCCACCACCACGTTCGAGCCATTACCAGACAATAAACGAACACAGTGTACGTTCTTCATCACCTTCCCTGGTTTACCTTACAAAAAACCGCACTTATATCCTTGAACTGACTACACATCTCTATCTCCTCTACCCAACGGGTATAGACTATAGCACCTCCCTTACCATTATACTCTATCGGGTTACAAGCTAAGAACTCCTTATAAGTACAACCCCTATGGTCGTTGTTTGCAATGACATTCCTAACATCTACCTAGATGTTGTCATTGACAACATTGCCGTTTCTATTCCTACCATTCCCCTGATTGCTACCTTGGTTGCCTACTTGAGGCTAGTATACAGTGAGGGGGTGAAGCTCTCAATTCTAGCAACTGCTATGAGCAATGAATAGTGGGGAAGGACGGGGGGGCAGGGGCGCGTGGGACAGAGGGCGGGGGGACGCGGCTCATTCACACGTCACTACCTTGACAACCTACTTCGGTCTCAATTGACCATAATCCTATACATCCATTACCATACCTTACCACTATGCACCAAATCAACCTCTAGTTTTACCACATCATCTACCAGTCCGTCCTTCCTCCTCGTGGTGCGGTAGTTGCCCGGCCAGCACTTCGTGTCGTCATTCTTGGCGTCATTATCTACACAAGGGAGGACATAGGTAACGTTAGGTAGGTGAGAAGGTTACCATATATATAGTATAACTCAATATACTATGAACGACATAATACTTTCCCTAAAGGTGTCAACACCAACCGATTTGTGTGAACGATAATACTAAATACGCGTGAGTCGTGATACGTTTATAACTACGTTGGCCACCGTATTTATATCCGTATCCTTTCCCAATCGTACACAGTATTAGGCTCACACATTTCAATGATCGACTTTACTAATACAATATACTATATACTCATATAAGTACGTATAAGTGAACACCGTGCACATAGATCCTATAACGCAACTATATGAAGGTTACTAGGTTATAGTCTAGGCCAAACCACCTAGTTCTCTATAACCTTGGCTCTGATTACCAATATGTCACACCTTGTCATAGACGGAAACACGAGAATGCAACATAATAACAATCAAAAACATAACATAATAACATTAATAGAAGAAGACTTAGAATGCAAAAATGAAAAGTGTCATAGACATCACCCAATACATACCTTACATCCTAAGAACACAACAAATAGTTGCCTTAAAAAAAACAATTGCCCATAGACATGGTCCATACAATCTTAAAACTTCAATCCTCAAGAAAACAAGATCCATAACAACACTTCCAAAAAGCAGACCATTCAAACATGATACGATAACCAAGATACACTTAAAGTCTGCTAGCACTCACATCTCAACACTTAAATACGATCATTCTCCACTGTAAATGATACTCAAAAACGTCAACAATAATGTTGGTGAGCTTGTAGGTTTGATTTAAAACCCAGTCACTGTGCCAATATTTTCAACAACGGACAATTATGCAATAAGGACATTTGAATATATTGTAAACCAACCTCATGACATAAGCATCCCCAGCTCATCATGTACCAATGACCCATATGCATCCCCGCATAGTTCATCAAACCAGCATATACCCATGCTCTTGGAGTCGCAACTCCAAATGGTGCACTACGCACGTGAATATTTCAGTAATTAAAACCATATGTCACCTAAGAGCCTACCAGCTGGAGCAATTACTTAGGGCAGGACCACCACAAAACATAGCAAATCCTTGCTAATCACATACATTTTCATGCATCTCGATGCATGCAAGTACAATAAAACCACATAATATTCACATATCAGTCATAAGCACATAAATTGTCCTAAAAACAAAACCACGTTTCGCACAGGTAGAAAACACATTCAAAACACAATTGAGTATCATTTTCCCCATGGAAAAGATTTAAAAAGTGGGGCTACGAGAACTCACCTCAAGCAAAGGCATGTAGCCGAAATCTCAATATCACACAAGCAAATTCAACGACGTCAGAACATGACCTGGTCCAATTAACGTTCCATTTTAATCATTCATTTCTAAAACAATTTTTCCCCCGGTCTGATGCATAGAGGTCAGATGCGTTGTACGGTAATCCTTAACGTTTTAGTGGTATGATGGTTGACGACTTAACTTCAAACGATGTCATATCCCAACTCATATCTCAGTATAATATACTCATACTATTTAAAGAACATAGATAAGTAATATAAGAAATATATCCCGATAGATCCATTCGGTAAACTTAGTTACCATAAATTAATTATTTATACTATACGAAATGAAACGTTTATTCACGTTAAACATTTTAGAGAAGTTTTGAAAAATATATTTTTCGTCTTTTAGTCGACATATAAAAATAATAATATAATAATATTTCATTATTAAATCAAAAATTCACGTTTTGAGTAAAAATTTTAAGTATAGACATTTTACGAAATTTCGACATGATCCGTACATTTATATAACGTTTTCCAAGGTTTTCAAACCTTAAATTCAACCACTTTTCGCAATTTTACCATTTTCCGACAAAAACCTCAAAATCACATTTCGCAACGTTTATCAAAATACATTTCCCAAAAAAACTTTCAATAATATTTCATAAGTACATTTCGCCTTCCAAAAGTTCGTCAAAACTCATAAAATGACTAGTTAATGCTTATTGGGCTTTAAGGCCCAATAAGGATCCATTAAGGGTTTTACATATCCAAAATACATTTTTAGGAGAGCCCGAAACTAAAGCGCCCATTAGTATCTTCTTAGTCCAAATCACAATCTTAAACCAAAAGTAATCCGGACCACAATAAGCCCACAATAAGCCACGCGCTTATTGTGACCCTATTGGCCGATGAGCCCATCTAAGTTGCAAAATAAGTCCAAATACCTTATTAATAAGCTAATAAACTACGTAATATATTGCGTTAACACTATAAGCTATAAAAATAGCCCCACAAAAAATAAAGACATAACTAGGAAAAAAACCAAAAACACTTTCCTTGCATACCCTCTCCTTGCCGAGAGCTAATAAGCCCATAATAAGCCATTCAAGCTAAAAAAATAAGCCAAAATAAGCCATATACAAAATAAGCTACATAGCAAATATATGTTTTTCAACCATCACGACCACAATATCAAAATTAATAAAACCTTATACCCTTCTCTTTTCCATTCGAACCCAAACCGAACCCTTTAACATTATCCATTCTCGTCAAAAAACATTTTTCATTCTCTCGATTTTTAACAAACGGACACCGTAACAACTAACATCTACGCATCATTAAACAACACAAAAGTACAAGTTAAATGTACAAATTTTAGAAAACTTACACAAACAGAGAGGTTTCAAAAAGCGAGAACGAACACAAACTAACTATCCAAACGTAGTTTAAACGATTATCCGAACGCTAAAATCACCCCGGAAACACTCTAAATCACCATGTTCTTGATCAAAATTCAAAAATAAATTTTGTATGTGTGTGTTTGAGTTTGGCTGTGGCCAAGGAGAGAAAGAGAGAAAGTGTGTGTATAATTTTTGATGAATGATTTTTGAAATGAGATAAAACTAACATAATAAGCCAAAATGAACCAAGGAAGCCATGAAAGCTAAAATTAAGCCACCTTGTCTCCTTTGTGTCTTGAACCCGCGGCTAAGGTATCCAAGGGGCTCGGGGTGCCTTCTTTTCGTGTCGAGTTCACTTAAATCTCAAAAACCGATATTGGTATAATATTTCTCGAGTTTACATAGCATTTTATTCATCTTAAAAATACTTTTCCAATAACTTAGAGTGTTTACACGATATATTTCCACGTTATACTTCCCAAAAACTCATTTGAACATTAACGAACGTGTCCGGACTCGTTTTTCGGCATTTATCATAATTCACGGGTCAAACCACCCTGAACATAAATAACACAATAATACCCTCTAATAAGGATTATTATACACAATAAAACATAAAATACCTCAAACCTCATAAATTCATACCGACCAACAACGGTAACATATTCTAATAAAACTGACAAACGTCAAATAGTCAAAGGACTAATATTAGAATATTCAAAACACAAAAAGGGCAAGGGTTACAATCTACCCTTACCTACGCAGGGATTTACTCTGGCTGGTAATAATCCTGGTATGTCTTCGTATGCTAATGTTATTGGTGCACTGAGTAGGAAGGCTTTAAATTTTCGTACTTTATTTACACCGGGGGGAAACGGGGTTGATGTAGTTGTGCCGGTAGAGTCTATTAGAGCTATTAGTTAAAGGTTTGCGGAACACCTGTTTTATGATTCTCTTTTTGGAAAGCGTGGCTTAAGCCCCTTTGTTGTTAATTATTATTTTCTAACGATGTATCATGAACACTTGGGGTAAATATAGACTGGTTAAATCAATGTTTAACTCATCTACCGGGTTATTCTCCTTCCAATTTAGCTCTATGGATGGTTTGAATGCAATGCTTGAAAATGGTCTATGGTTTTATTCGTAATCATCCGCTTATTCTTAAAAAGTGGAAACTGGATGTAAATCTATTGAAAGAAGATGTTGGGAATGTTCCGGTTTGGGTTAAACTTCATGGTATCACAGTTGCGGCGTTTAGTGAGGATGGGTTGAGTGCCATTGCTACGAAACTTGGTACTACCCTATAAGGGTTCGCTTGGTAGGACAGATTGAATACGGAATAAATGGACGTAGATGAATAGATAGTTTAATTTAATGGTTTAGATACCGTTATTAATCTTGTCTGTTTTGCGTATATAAGACGTAATGGAACCGAGATAAAATTAAAAAAAACAAAAAAAGGATAAAATTCCCAATTAAGATTAGAAATATATTTAATAACAGGAAGTTAGTGTTGGGGTTTTACGTAATTTAATTCCATTACGAGATGTAATGAAAAAAAGTACGTGTCCCTAAGGAATGGTTTTGGTGTAATGGGTCATTCCTTGTAATGAATCATAACATTATATAAGCGTAAACAAACAAGATCTTTTCATTCCATCGTAATAATCTTTTCCATTCATGCTTTGATTACAACATACCAAACGATACGTTAATGATTGACTCTTATACTTTTGATATATGCTTGCAATCTTGTGGCAGGTCAAGCTATACTAGAGCAATGATTGAGCTTTAGCAATATGTAGAAGTTGATAGATACCATTGTGGTGGCTATGTCTAAAATTGCTGGGGTAGGGTTCTATATTGTGGAAAACGTAGAGGGGTAGGGGGGTGAATACATTTCTGATTAAAATCTTAAAACTTTTGCATCAAATACCCAATTTATCGTGACTTAATATGAGAAGTGCGAATTAAAGATTATGACTATTAAGACAATATCAAGCATAAAGAAAACATGTAGACACAACACAAGCATAAATATCAATCCACAACATAAGCATAATTAAAAGGAAAAGAAATAACAGACATGTAACAGAGAAAGAAACGAACATGATGATTATATGTGGTTCGAACACCAGTGCACCTGTCCGCCCTATTATCATCACTTCTAGTATACCCAACTCGAGAGTTACTTCACTAGAACAAACTCCCTTCTCGGCAGAGAAAACCTTACACAACGTTGCTTACACTCTTTCTGGTACAAAGCTAAATACCGAGTCCTAACAAAGGTAGAACCAACCCATCGTCGCTTACCACGTTTAATTCCGATACAAAAGCTAACTACCAGAGTCCTTATTTAGGTACAACCCAAACTCGTTATGTTATAACGGCCCAATCATAACTAAACCTTTGTGTTTTATAGCAAGAAACACCATACACCATAATAATCTACAATCTCATGATACAAAGAGATATAAAGATGTGTGTACAATTATGATCCAAGACAAATGTGTCTAATGGATATGAATGCCTAATCTAAATGAACATCCATTGATGATAAGTCTTCAAAAGGATGACGATGATGAGATCTCTAATCTTGTAGATCTTCATATGGGAAGATCTTTAAGGCTTACTTTAGAGGATGTAGATGGAAAGATCTTGATGCTTGTGACGTGTCATTGTAGGTTAGGTATTCTTTTATTATCAAGTTTTACATATATATTTTTACTGATTATACCTAAAACAACACTAACGAGCAGTATACCCGATCAGATGTAGCTTCGTTGGTGAGTAGGGTGTCGATTACTGATGTGCTGTCGTGTAGGGTCAATTTATTGATTACCAAGTTTTAAATGTATATTTAGCCGACTTATCCTAAAACAACACTTTAACGGGCAGTGTACCCGATTGGGTGGAGTTTCATGGTAAGTAGGGTGTCGAACACTAAGAGCGAGGTCGTTAACCTTATATTCTATCAGTATTTTAGTTAATCTAATTAATCTAGTTAATTCTAATTACTTGTTAAACCTATGTTAAACCTAGTATTAATGATAATGAGGAGTTTTCAGCCTAAGAGACTGGCACAGGTTTTATGGTGATAATAATTAATTCAATACACAATAAGCATGCAATAAAATAATCAAAAGATAAAAGAGCAGTACAAGCCAAATGATATAAAATTGTATTAGCCATATTAAATCTAATTAAATGCTGGTTTGTTTGTTTAGTGCAATGAACGCTTATCTCGAGGCAGCATATCATTCTTAAGACTTAGGCGGGACATCATCCTAAGATCTAGACATGTTGAATCCTGTCACAATTAACGCATCCGCATAAAGTATCCTTTTAGTTTAATTATAATTTATCTAGGGATTAAAGCAATGGTGATCTTGTTAAACCCTAGCCCATCAGGACTTTACCCACTTACTGTTTGACGGTATTTTATATACTAGTATTTCACTATTCAAGTCTTTACCAATTAATTAAGAACGTACTTGTTGAAACATACGGGTCACCTGCCGATCCAACTAAGCTCATAATTTAAAGGCAAAGATAGAACATTATTTGTGATCCTATTGGTCCAGTAATATAAAACACAATATGGAGAGCTATCCCAGTATCTAGATCACTTGGTCAGTATCACTAGACCCAGTTGAATGATAGGTCGCATATTCAAACACGTAGACAAGTATTAGGTGATAAACATAATTAAACAATCAACGATAAATTAAGCAATCGGATTAAAAAAAACCAAACATTAAATCTTCATTAAGATGGCTAATACCCGAGGGTATTATCCCACAACCATTGTAATTATACAAGTATGATCAATTAACCAAGGTAAACTAAACGTTTTACCGAACGATACCAAAAATTAAATGATTACAAGAGTATAAGAATTACATGGTGTCTTCTATGGAATCGTGATCGATGCTTGAAGTTTGGCTGCTCTTTTTCTCTTTAGAAAATTGACTTTAATGTGTATGGTATAGAGAATATGATTTTACACACCGAAAACACGTTTTTGAGTCTTCTATTTATAGGCTCTGAAAATTGATGGATACGCCGTATTAAATGAGGTCAATACAGCGTTTAGGGATAATTTCCTTAGAGTGCTTGCTACGTTCACAATCAATCAGATATATCTTTCCTTCTTTATATTTATTACAGGATCTTCGATTGTTTATCCAGGCTAGATACGGCGTATATAGGTAGTAGGATACGTCGTATTGGGAATTGAGTATGCACATTTTCTTGTGAAGTCCATGCGTTGATACGCCGTATCTTCTTTGCTAGATACGGCATTCGTAGTCAGAAATAAGTAATCTTCAAATATCATCGTTTAAGCTCCAAAATGTGCGCCTTTTAGCTTGTCTTCACAAAACACTCCGTAATTACTGCAATTAACAACTTTAAGCAATTAAGTAACAATTCTTGCAATAATTATGTAAAAGTGAGTAATTTATTCGGGATAAATGATGGTATAAATGTAACGTTATTTAATGTCATCAAATATCCCCCCACTTGAATCTTACTTGTCCTCAAGTAGACTCTAGAAATTTATTGAAAATGTATCCCAACCGAAGTTAAGGATTTTTCCGTTAAGCATTTCTTTCGATCTAATCACCTGTACAAGACCAAGCACCTCATGAAATATGGGAAATGAAAACACTCAGATCACTCAACTAATCTAGGGTGTAACATTTAATAGGTACGCTCATTTGCTCGGTTGTGATTAGTTTCATATCATATGCTTGGCAAGGATACACATCTCCACCACTAGAGGTAAGGAGAAACAAGTAAAAAGGTAAATTGGGTTTTTAGGCTTAAGGTTGATCATTTTAGCAATCTTTCACCAAAAGTACCACACCAACAAGGCAGCTGAAACGTACATACATAGCCGTAACGACAGAATATATATATACAATTCGATCACATCCTCATTCGAGTTTAACAAAGGGTTAGGATGAAGAACGATATAAGGTAGGGATCTTCTAACTTTCACCAAAAGTAATAACCCAACAAGGTGGTTGAATTACGCATACATGGCCGTAACGACGGAATAGACATGCATGACTCTATCTCAACCTCGTTCGAGTAAAACCTAAGGTTAGTTGCTAGGAAAGGGAAGTAAATTGTTTTTAAATAAAATTCACAAAACAAATAGATTAAGCCTGAACAAATAAGGTATATAGTTGCTAGTAACTTTTCCCGACCGTTCCATGATAAAGACTAGAAATATATACAAACGTCTCGATCATAGAAATGAGAAAGACAACCTAAGTTGGCGTTCCCATAACGGTCAACTTCCCAATCGTCCCAAACTTTACATACTTTTTCAAAAGCGGTGATATCGACCACTTTATACAAAACTATACATCGTTGATTGTTATCCATATATCAACGAAATAATCGATCCTTCTAAGTAATTTATCGGTTTAAGCTTAACGAACCGACCATCAATCTTTCCTTCCCTTTTTTGCTGCAATTTTCTATTTTTTCATTTTTTTTTCAGTTTTTTTTAAGTTAATAAAAAATAAAACATTGGTGAAGGGTGAGGAGAAGGAGGTAGCCCCCCCCCCCATTCTGCTTGCTCAGCTTGCAGTGGAACACCTTGTACAGCTTGTTTTGGGTTTATTGGGGGAGTTTTTTGTTGGTTTGGGAGGGGGGGGGGTGGGGGTTGGGGGGGGTGGGGGGTGTGGTGGGGTGGGGTGGGGGGGTTTAGGGGGGGTTGGGTGGGGATGGGGTGGTTGGGGGGTTGGGTGGGTGTGGTGGGGGGGTGTGGGAGGGGTGGGGGGGGAAGCACTCATCATCATTTCCTTGTGATACGAGTAGTCTTTTAACACGTTGGGCTTCCTGCATTCGCTTTGCATAAGTGGCCAAATCCCTTGTTTTAAAGCATTGATCCGTGTTTGTTTTGCGCTACGGACTATCCTAACAGTTTCCGTTAGTCCACTAGCAACTGGCATTGTCCTTTGATTCCCAAACTTGCCCTAACTGAATTGTCGTTGTAAAACCTGTTGGTAGATTTTTTGTAGAGCCTTTTTGAAATACTTTGAAGGAGTGTCAAATTCTTTTGCATTTTTTCCTTATCCCTATTAGCTTGTTAAGGAATCACTGTCTCACTCTTCAGATACGACTCCCAGACGAGGTGTAACTGTTTTGGCGATCTCTTTGCCTTTATGTCTGGTAGATTCACTATGGTCTTAGTAAAGATGATTTGCATTAGATCTTTGAAGGTTTGGGCTTGTGATAGTAATTACCTGAATATGGGTTGAGCAGCAACAGCCGTATGAAGTGCTAGATGGATTTGCACTTTTTGTGCCTATTCTCTCTCCTCAGCACACGGATATCATTAACTTCATTTATATTGCATTCAGATTGTCAAAAAGTGTGTGAATATGAGATGGTGTCTATTTCTTTGATTGCTTGACCACAGTCACAAATCATGACAATATCTGGTTGAAGTTGTTTGAAGAAATTGAACGTTCACTCTTTGCATTGTAGTAACTTCAAGTTTGTTTCCTTGTCAACTACCATTACATTTATAAAACTATGAATACTACGACCTATGATTCTCCATCTCGAGAAGTAAACTTCCCAAATTCCCAGAATAGATTTGGTCTTTTACATCATTGTACTTCAATGCTTCACCCTGTGTAGCCTTTCAATGGCTATCCACATCGTTCTTTCCGCTGTTTTTACAAGCATCAACAGTGGAATAGATATCATCTCCAATACCAGTTAAAAGCAAGAAAATTGCTTCTTTTTCAAACAGAAAGTGTTCTTAGTTCTCTGGAGTCATGTTCAATACTCTTTCAATTGTTGTATGTTGTTGTATTGCAGGATTACCTTCCGTTGCAGCAACAACTTGAACTAGTACAGTAGATGGCACGTAGGGACCAGTTAGTATGCTTTTTCTCAGTCCCTCACCATTTGGTTTCGTGTCAATGTACCATAGAAACGTGTTCTCCATGTGAGTATCTCCTGTCCAAGCATTGGTGGACGATCTTTTGAACCAGCTGCCATGATATTATTATGCATTTGACTATCTGTTGAGGATGTATTGACTGGAGTAGACATGATGAATGAATGAATATGTACTATGAAGTTTGAAATATTTGTTGGATCTTATGTGGATGTGATGTGATTGAAGTTGTGGTTATGTATGCAATTCACGTTCACGGGATTTTACACGTCTATGATTAAAACCGATAAATGAATTAACGAGATTTTACGAAATCAATAGAAAACCGTAAATGAATAATCGTTTGTTGTTAAGGTTATGTTTGTTGTTTGATTAGTCCTTTAAGTCCTTGTTTATGGTTTGTTATAATGTTTTGATTAGGTTTAACGTTTGTCGATTAAAGTCCAAAGTCCAATGATGACCTATAAGAATTTTACTAATTATTATAAGCAAACCGTCTCCAAGAATGAAGCAAATCGCCACTGAAAATGATCAACTCGCCTCCTAATTTAATATTCAAACCGCTGCTTCCTTTTGACAACTCGCCGCCTAAATAAAATAATCAAACCGCCTTTTGTTTTTGTTAACTCGCCGCCTGTCAAACCGCCTCACTTATTAGCAAACCGCCGTGACCTATGGCAACTCGCCGCCAAGAAATTTTCTCAAACCGCCGTTGATTTTAGAATTTTGAGCATGGTAACTTTTCCTTTTGATCAATATTTTAAGCAACTCGCCGTGGCAACCTGTAGTAACTCGCCACTATAAAAGCAAACCGCCACCAAATTTTTTATTAAAAAAACAACTCGCCTTTGACTTTTGGCAACTCGCCTTTGACTTTTTCCTAAAAACGTGGATCTTGTCCCCCTTTCCTGTCAAACCGCCGGCTAGAGTATTATAAAATACTCAAACCTCCACGAAGAACACTAGTTCGAATTCAACAAAAATCAATCCATGTGATCTTTTTAACCACGAAACAAAGCTCTAATATGCAATACTAAGATGGTGTATGAAGATTAACCTTCCAATAACATGTATTTCTTCGTGGATCATAAAAAACGAAGCAACCCTCCACGAAGAACACCAAACTTAATAACCTTATAAATCGAACTAGGAGCTTGTATACCACTTGAAATTGTTACAATCTAACCTTTTTGATGTGTAGAACAAAGATAGAACAAGATTAACCAACAAATAAGCCCAAATTTTTTTTGAGCCGTGGGGTTTTTTGTCACAATATAAGCCACGAATTTTGATCTAGTTTAGCCACACGAATCAATCACGAATCCACCCTTTGCTCTGATACCAATTGTGGATCCCGTAATCACTTCATAACATATATCAAACTAGAAATTAGAGAGAAAGTGAGTTGTTTTGTAGAGAGAGAAAGAATAGAGAGAGAGAGAGAGAGAGATGAGAGAAAATAGGAAAAGGAAAAAATATTAGAATGATCAACTAACTCTTTTCTAAATAGAAAAGAGTTTATATATCCCGTCGCGTTAAATGACGCGCGGGATATTTAACTAGGACCCGGGCTCGGGTTTTGCTTGGGATTAAACCCGAAACATATACAATATTAGATTAACTATCGAGCCCGATTCTCGATACTTTCCTATTACAACGTTAACTAATTGATTAACCGAGACTTAAATACGTAATGAACGAACTTCATGTTTGACTTAATATTTTGGGGCTAACACTTATAGTGAGAGTAAACAAAGAGTTTATATGGGGATTTAACTAACCAGTGTAATTAGTTAATAAACAACATGTATAGGCTTTTTGGTTGTAATCTTAAAAATTTACCAATTTAAACAAGTTACTCCATCTAAATCCATAGTACTCATTATTGTGGTCTCGAATAGATATACAAAGCCAAGTTCTAAAGTCTACAACATCACCAACACACTCATATTTTGTGGAATTTGGGTAAACATTTCGAAACGGATAAGGTTAAATCTTCACAATATCTAATAAGGGTTATTGTGTGTGGGTTATGTAACAGGTAATTTCACAAAAGTATGCTTGGATTTTTTTTTAATTTAAGCATTTTAGTATAAAAAATAGGACAAGTATCAATCTAATTCCCATCCCCCCACTTGAATTATACAACGTCCTCGTTGTATAGATAAAACATTAAAAACAGGAATTTAAAAGAATTAGAATGAGAAACTCCCATGATATTTTGCTCGGTAGATTCTCCATGTTGAGTTTATGAGCAAGAACATGATGAACAGCCGTCTTGAGGTTTCAAGACTCCCACACTTTAAAATTTCCAGATCGTAGATTCTCCAACAACATTGTTGATTTCTTTTCTTTCAGCGAGGTCCTGTACAAAATATAGGAAAAACGATGCATTCCTATCTAGGTACCTACGATTAATTTAAACTAAACTAAATAATAAATAAGGGTCAGTCTGTTAAATACGCCGTATCATGTGCATGAATACGCCGTATTGCCAAAACTGACAATAATGATTTAAAGTGCATAAAAATAAAGGACTGATACCGTCCATACAATCAATATGCCGTATGGTATAGAGTGGATCCGCCGTATTAATGTATAGGAAGACAGACTCGAAAAAATAAATAACAATCCGGGTTGTCTTCGGGAAGCACTTTTGTTTACAGCGAGGACTTTAAGTTAGACTTATATTCAGCTTCTCTTACACTTGAAATACTCTCTCTTTCAATTCCGCTTTCTTGGTCTCCGCAACATTCTTGTATAATCACCATCCTTATAATATCGTTTAGGGTCGAACGGGATGCCAAATGGCACATACAAATTCTTAATAAGATTTAATAACATCTCGTTGACAAAATAATTCTAAGCCACGATATTTATAATGAACACTTTATTGATTTTATCGTGACTTGCATCTAGAAGTATATTTGACCCTTGTGTATTGTAAAACCTAAAAATATCAACAAGGGTAAAATTACCAAAATACCCCTAATGCAAGAAAATTTCATAAAAGCATGCATAAATTTCATTTTAATTCTAGAAATTATAAAAATACAACATATGACAATTATGAAATTTATGTAAGATTAAGATACCTTATATTGTATAAGAAAAATAATTAATACTTATGTATATATATATATTAGCGAATTAATTATATTTATTTATGTATACATTACAATTAAATTAAATAAATTAGGATAATAACAAAATAAATTGGGCAAGATTAAAAATTATTTTAGTCCGATTTATAGACAGCCCAAAAATTCGTCGGGCCAAAATACCATTATTTTTAGTTTTAAAGCATTTGTATTTGTTAAACCTTAAAACAAAACACACCGAAACCCTAAAATCCAAAAGAGGCGGCACCAAAAATTTTCCAAGGGCTAGGACGATTTTTCTAAGGTGTTTTGGAGGACAAGGAAGGCGGGAAAAATATTGGAAAGATTGTGTAAAGCTTGGTTCGATCGTGGAAAACGTTTTTTTATTCGAATAAACCTAGCCGATTAATCAAAAATCATTCAAATCATCAAGGATCATCACGGGTATTTTTTTATCTCAATTTTCATCATTTTAATCCATTATATGTGTAATAAAAATAATCGTGCATGTTATATTGATCGTATGAAATTAAAAAAAAAAAATAATCGAACCCTAATTTTGAACTAATTGTGAAATCGGCTAAATAATGTTTGTACACTTGATTTTATATTTTTCTAAGGTTGTTTAGATCATATGTAACTCAGATAAAATGTTGGATAAATTTAGGAGAGGTTTGAAAAAATTGATTTGGGATTTATCGTGTTTGCCGATTTGCGAATAGAAAGAAAAAAAGAAAGAAAAAAAATGTTTAAACGAATTAGGGTTAGGTTTTGCTATTTTTTCCAGGTTCATTTAATGCTAATGATTGGGTAATAATTGTGTTTGTGATTGGGAAAAATCAAATTAGGGTTTTGTTGATTTTATTTGTTACCGATTATGAATTTTAAGATATAAGATTTGATTTGTAATTCTGAAACTATGAGGTCTAATTAAAATCATGTTAATATAACTATTATTATCAGTGAAAAAATAAGTCGGGGTATAAAATTTCATATTGATATATTTTGGATTAAAATGGTTAATTACATATAATAAGTTAATTAGAAACTAATTAATAAAAATAGAGGGACTGAAATGTAAAAATTCTAAAAAATTGGTAGGTTTGGTACAGTTATTTAATGTAATAAAGTCTGAATTTGTCATATTGAATCTATAAAGGAACTGCTTTGTAATTAAGGATAATTAAAGATATTTGTTTAGATAATTAAATAATAAAAAGGGCTAAATATGTTAAATTGTGTAATTAAGTTTTTTTATTTTTTGGTTTGACTTGTAAATATAGAAAATGGAAGGTAAATACTGAATAAAATATGAAACTTTGGATATTTACAACTTTAACTTTGAAAATTGTTGATTTTAGTATAAAAACCTAAAATATGGAAAGTATGTCATATTTAACCCTAAACTTGTAAGGTTGACAATGTTAAGTCCCTAAACTATACAAAAACATAATAGAAATCTCAAATGATAAATCTTACTAATTTTTGGGAAACTTACTAAAATGGAAAGTTGACTAAAAATGAAAGATTAACTAAAAATGGAAAGTTAATAAAAATGTGGAGAATTAAAAGATTTAAATGAATGGTTGTAATGTCGAATTCATCATTCTTTAGGTTCTCGGAAGATCAAGAGGTAGTGAATTTGATATTCCCTGTGGTGATTTCTATGATTATTGCTTTGCTTCAGAATAAGGTACAGATAATCTAACCTTATTGGCGTTAAAGGTTTCCATGACATATTCCTCTCTATCTTGATTTCTTATGTGCATTGCTACCTTGCTCTAGCCATTTATCTTGGTGCTCTTATATTGAACTGTATTATGTTTTTATCTGAACCCTGTTAAGCTACCTTATGCTATTTGAACCTTTGATTTGAACCTTTGCTAAGATTTCTTTGAAATGAACTTTGATATTACTTTGCTTGAACCCTTCATTGAGGACCCGAGCCACTATTTTGGTTTCCTTAGCCATGAATGTAGACATGGCCATGTCATGATCAGCCTTTGGCATGACTCAAGTTGGGTGAGTGTTTTCTCACACACGTCCCCCAATATGATATTATATGGCGCATTATGAAGATTATTATTTGTTTAAGGGGCGTATGGATGCATCCTAGATTTGTTTTGTATTCGATGGATTATGACATTATGATATATGTATATTTGGTGACCGATGTTTGGGTGCATTCTACGTCTTTCACATTTTGGAGCTCGCGACTCCATGGTTACTATGAATATTATATGAATTGGGCAGGGTAATTGGACTCGATTTGACTTCCTGATTACCATCCTTACCTTATCACTATGAATTGACTTCTGATTTGTCTTACCTTATATTTGTATTCCTTTGATCATGTCTTGTGATATCCTTTGCACCTTATATCGTATCCTTTGATTTCCCGTTATCTTTTGCGTTCGATTATATATATCTGTTCACTAGGATTTGTAAGCTCAGCCGCACTTTCTTTTCCTGCGGCAGGTATCTAAGCTAGGAGCTAGGGTTGCTTTCGGGATGTGAGTACTGAGTGTGGACTTAACCCTAGAGAACTTATTTTGATATATGGATTTGTTGCTTTTTCGAGACATCGTTATTATCGTATTTCTTTTGGATATGTCTGTCCTTTGAAACTTTGTACCATAAAGGTTATGTTGACTTTATGGTTTCCATAGGTATTTTTTTAAGACTTCCGCTTTTATGCTTGTGTTTATGATTATGTATGCCTTTGATGTCACACCATATTTGTAATACTTTTACCCTTTAGGGTCGGGGCGTTTAAATTTATGAGTATCAAGCCAGTTAATCATGACAGAGTCTTATGACCTTAGAGCTTGGCTATGACCTGTTGAGGATTTGGTAGACATTAGGTTCCTTCGCTTAATCTCTCCGTAAACCTAACTTGTTTTCGATTGCTAATCGTGTTTATATCGATCGTATTCAGAGAATGGTGACACACCGTTAGGAACTCGGATGACGAATGTCCCTAACTTCGAGCGCATTATATTCTGCTGTGTGCTAATTGGGTCTCCCTAACCTTACGGCTCTTTGAGAACTCAAATCACCAATGACAACAGGAATGGTGTTGGGCCTTCAGGTGGTGGTGGTGGTGATGCTATAACCCCAGGGATTTCAATGTTTGGAATCGAAAGTTTACTAGTTAAAGCCATCTTGCGTTTCGTCCTGCTGCCACTTCCTGGCCGAGGCAGAAGACTGGATTACCGCATATATGGAGAAAGTTATTCGTTCAAGTATTTGGGTTATCCCGACACCTTCAAGACTTTCTTGCTGCGTATAAACTAAGGGTGATGCACTGATCTGGTGAAAGCTCCTTTGCAATACTCAGGTTAGGCGATGCATATGCCGATACCACTTGTACTTGGGTGCTATTCGTGAGATCTTTTATAAAACAGTATTTTCTGGCATCTGAACAACAACATATGAATGCGTTGAGTATGGGCGATATGTCCAGCTGGATCGAGAGAATTCTAGGGAGTACATGAGAGTTTTACAAGATTGGCTAGTTTTTTGGTTGGAGCTACACTTGAGATGCCCAGAGCAACTAGACATTTCAAGAGGGGCTAAAGAAGTGGGTTTAGACCGGATCGATAATACGGATTATACAATGTTGCGGCATGTTTGCGGTCTTTAGCCGTCCCGTAACATCGAGTTATTGCATGAGAGTGGAAATTCAAATAAGCGTGATAGAGATGGTAATCGGATTCAAAGCAAGAGACAAAGGGCCACCAGGAAACCAGGGTTGTTAATGACCAAGGTGCACATGAAGTTATAGGGTTCTTCAAACAAGTGTTGAGCATCAGGGCCGTCAGGATCGGGGTTATGATTCGAAACGACAGGATTTTCGGGGTCAGGATCAGAGGTTTGCTGGTAGGAATGGAAATGACCGCCAGGGTCAGGGTAACTACAACCAGCGCCAGCACAGGAGTCAGTCAACTCGGGATTTTAACCAGGGTCATGCTTCAGGTTCTGCAGGTCAGAGGAGGTCTACTGAGACTTTGCCTCCTCCACCTCTTTGTACTTACCTTGGAAGCCACTCCGGGTGTTTTTATAAGTCGACAGTCTAGGGGATGTTTTACTTGCGGGTCTACTCAACATAAGGTGAAGGATTGTCCCCAAGGGAAGCAGAAGCAGAGTATGCCAGCGGATTTTGCTAGACTACCTCCTACTACAGGACGGGTTTATGCTACGACTCGTGATCAGGCGGCCAAGACTTTAGGTACTATTACCGGTATTCTCTACATTGATGATCGTACTATCTTCGTTTTATTTGATACTGGGGCTACACATTCTATTATATCTACCACTTTTGCTAAGAAACTTAATATGACTCCTACACCATTAATTGAACGTGTAATCATTTCAACCCCAATGAAGAACCATATGCTTATTGACCATGAATATGTTAACTGCCCCTATAACGTTATGATGATCCGTAATTCGCCTGCTAATTTACCTTCCAATCCATATGTTCCGAACTTTGGTGAGATTCTTGCATGGATTGGTTGGCTTCTCATCGAGCTACCATTGACTGCTATGCTAGGACTGTGATCTTTGGTAACGTTCGCCAACCTGAATTTGTTTATCACAGTTCCTTACCGCTTAAGTCCGTTAAGTTTATCTCTGCTATGAAGGCACGTACCTTGATTTCTCATAGGTGCCAAGGTTTTCTGGCTTCTGTTATGGATACATCTTTGGAGAGTCCTAATATTGAAAATCTTTCTGTTTTGTTTCGTGAAATTCGCTGATGTTTTTCTCCCGATGAACTTCCGGACCCTTTTCCTCACGGCTAAGAGATTGAATTTGGGATTAGTTAATTCACTGGTGCTGAACCTATCTCCAAAGGGCTCCGTATCGTAGGCAACATGTTGAATTGAGGAGTTAAAGGAGGCATTACAAGAGAAGTTGGAGAATGGCTTTAATTAGACCCATGTTTCACCGTGGGTGCAACCCGGTCCTTATTTGTTAAGAGAAGGAATGATCATGCGCTTTTGGATTGATTACACGCGAACTCAAACGTATTACGATTCGTAACCGCTATCCTCTTCCGCAATCGACGATTTGTTTGACCAACTGCAAGGCCAAATATTTTTCTAGATTGATCTGCGAGTCTGGTTATCCTCCAAGCTTTTCGTGTGAGAGAGCAGGATATTTTCTAAGACTAGCTTTTCCGAACGGTGTTATGGACACTATCATTTCTTGGTTATGCCCTCGGTCTGACTAATGCTCCTGCCGAGTATTTAATGGATTTGATGAACCGTATTTCCCACCGAGTACTAGATATAAGTTTCGTTATGTTTTTGCAACGACAGACATCCTCATTTACACCAAGTCTGAGAAGAGCTTAAGCACATCTAACGAATTGTGTTGGAGATTCATAGACAAAGAAGTTTATGCGATGTTTCGAAGGTGCAGTTCGGTTACAGTAAGATCGCGTTCCTGGTCATATTGTAATCTGAGACGGCATCATTATGGATCCATCAAAGGTTGAAGCAATCACCAAATTGGCCAGACCAAGACCTACACGGTGATACGGAAGAGTGAGAATTTTCTTCTGGGGCTTTGCTGGCTATTAACCGACATTTTGTTGAGGGTTTCTCCCGATTACTTTAACCTCTTACCCAGCTGATGAGAAAGGGTAAGAAGTTGTGGTGGAACGGATGAGCACAGGGAGAGTTTTTGAGGATTTGAAACGAAGATTGGGTGTCTCTAGCTCTGATATTGACTCTTCCAGTCTTCCATCAGTTCCTGTGTTTTCAAATATACAGAGATGCAATCGAAGAAAGGTTGGGTGTTTTTGATGCAACATGGGAAGGTGTTCGCCTACGCTTCAAGTCCTGCTGAACCTTTGAAGTAAATTATCCCAAAACCCATATCTTGAGGTTAAGCTGCCCGTGGTTTTTTGCATTGAAGAACTGGAAACACTAATCTGTATGGTGAATCTTGTGAATATATTTACAGATCATAAGTAGGCCAATTAATTTTTACTCAGCGAGAACTTAGTCATGAGACAAGAGAAAGAATGGTTTGGGAAACATCATGAAAGATTATGACACTAACATCCATTACCATCCGGGCAGGCTAATGTGTGTTGCCGACAGCACTTAGTATTGAAAATCTAGTATGATAGCTTATTTTTGATTCCATAATCCTTCGTTATTTAAGCTTTTGGATGTTGAGCGATATGTACGAGGTGTTCTGGTGGCTATTGGGCGAAGGCATGAGGATAAGACTAACCTCATGCTACAGATCAAAAGAACTCAAGGGACGACGGTAGTTGTGGGCTATTGTGCAGAATGTTGAAGATGGTAAACATACTGAGTTCAGTGTTGATGATGACGGTGTTGTATGGTTTGAAGATAGGCTATGTGTTCCTAATGATCAGGCACTTCGCGAGAAGGTTATGACGGAAGCTCATAGTTCTCCATTTACTATTCATCCAGGTTCAACCAAGATGTACAGAGATTTGAAACAGTACTTTTGGTGGAATGGCATGAAGCAAGATGTGGCTACGTTTGTATCCAAATGTATGACTTGTCAGCAGGTCAAAATTGAACATCAGAGGGCTAGTGGTTTGTTACAGCCGTTGGAGATTCCTATGTGGAAATGGGATGAGATTTCCATGGATTTCGTTACTGGTTTGCCTACTACTCAGAAAAGACATGATGCGATTTGGGTGGTTGTTGATCGGCTAACCAAGTCTGCTCATTTCTTACCCATTCGGAAGAACTATGGTATTAGTAAGTTGGCGGAGATTTTTCAACAGGAAATCGTTAGACTGCATGGTACACCGACTTCTATTGTGTCCGACAGAGATCCGAAGTTTACGTCTCGTTTTTGGAAAGGATTACAGAAAGCTTGGGGAACTCGTCTTAAGTTCAGTACAGCATTTCATCCTCAAACCGATGGTCAGTCAGAGAGGACCATTCAGACTTTGGAAGATATGTTGAGGGCTTGTGCTTTGGAATGGACAGGTAGTTGGGATGAATATTTGTGCTTGGTGGAGTTTGCCTACAATAATAGTTGGCATGCTAGCATCAAGGCAGCACCTTTCGAGCTTTTGTATGGTAGAAAATGTCGAGCACCTATTTGCTGGGATGAAGTAGGTGAGCGTTTGATTGAAGGTCCGGAGCTCATCGAGATTACTAATGAGAAAGTGGCTGTTGCTAAGGAGAAGCTGAAAGAGGCTAGATCGCGACAGAAGAGTTATGCTGATAAGCATCGACGTGACTTAGAGTTTCAAGTTGGAGATCGTGTATTTCTGAAGGTTTCGCCATTCAGAGGAGTTAAACATTTTGGGATCAAGGGCAAGCTCAGTCCTCGATTCATCGGTCCGTTTGAGATTTTGGAACGTATTGGAGAGGTTTCGTATCGTCTGGCGCTTCCTCCGCAGTTATCGCACGTTCACGATGTCTTTCATGTATCTCTTTTGAGGGGATACCATTATCATCCATTGCATGTCGCATCTTATCCTTTTGATCAGATTCAGCCTGATATGTCTTTGTCCGAGGAACCTGAATCCATTCTGGATCGGCAAGAGAGAGTCATGAGAAACAAAGTTATTCCTTTTGTGAAGATTCTTTGGAAGAATCACCCAGAGCGTGAGGCTACCTGGGAGACCGAAGAGTCTATGCGAGCTAGTTATCCTCATTTCTTTGTCTAGTTCGGTATGTTTTCGTTTCGTTCTCATTTCGTTTTCATTCCGGTTCATTTCAATTTTCGAGGACGAAATTTTTTTTAGAGGGGAAGAAGTTGTAAAACCTAAAAATCTCAACAAGTGTAAAATTACCAAAATACCCCTAATTCAAGAAAATTTCATAAAAGCTTAAATAAAATTCATTTAAATGTTAGAAATTATGAAAATACAATATATGGCAATTATGAAAATTATGTAAGATCAAAATACTTTATATTATGTAAGAAAAATTATTAATATTTGTATATATATTTATTTCTGAAATATATGAATTTAATTATTTATATATTACAAAATTAATTAAATAAAATATGGATAATTATCAAAATAATCATGCAAAGTTAAAAATCTGACTTATCTATTTTGAAAGGGCCAAAATCTCGGCATAATACCATTATAATTTCCTTTATTCATTTTTCATTTGTAAAATTCCTTAAAACTAAATTCCCGAAACCCTAAAAACCTAAAGGAGGCGGCACAAATTTTTCCAAGGGCTTGCACGATTTTTCTTGGGTGATTTGAAGGTTAAGGAGTGTGGGAAAAATAGTGGGAAGTTTGTGGAGTGATTGGTTCGATTTTGGTTATTGTTTTGGGTTCGAAAAGCTCTACCGGATTCATAAATTCATAAAATCACTAAAGATCATCAAAGGTAATTTTGTAACTCATGTTTCATCATATTAATTCGTTCTACACATAATAAAAATTAGCATGCATGTTATTTTGATTTTATAAATCAAATCATATTCGAAACCCTAATTTTGGATTAATTATGTAATCGGCATTTAAACTATTTGTAAAATTCATTGATTTTAATTTTTCTCAAGGTTGTTTATAATCATAATTACTCAGATTAAATTTGTTGGATAAATTTTTAAGGGATTCCGAATATTTTATTTGGGATTGTATATATGTTTTTGCCGATTTTCGAAATTAAGGCGAAAAAGGAAAGAAAAGTGTTTAAATAAATTAGGGTTAGGGTTTTGCTATTTTTTCCAGCACAAATTAATGCTACATTATTGGGAAATATTGTGTTTGGTGATTGGAAAAATATAAATTATGGTTTTGTTGTTTTTATGATTAGTCCGATTTGATTTTTAAAGTAATAAGGGAGGTGGCGTGATTTGTTATTCTGAAACTTGAGGCCTATTTTAAACATGTTATATATACTTTTATTATATTCTGTATAAAATAGGTGGGAGGTTATAAAATGTCATATTAATATTAATCTTGGATTTAAAATGGTTTTAATTCTATATAATAAGTAATTAGAATTAATTAATTAAAATAGAGGGGAATGAAATTGTAAATTCTGAAAAGGTGAGAAGGGTTTGGTTAGTATTTAATGGTATTAAAGTTGAATTTTGTCATATTTGAATCTATAAGGACTTGTTTTGTAATTATGGATAATTAAAGATATGTTTAAATAATTTATAAACAAATGGGCTAAATAGTAATGTATAAATTAAGGGTTTGACTTGTAATTACGAAAAGGAGGAATATAATCTGAAGAAAATGTGAAACTTTGATATTAACACTTTTACTTGAAATTATGATTTTGTATATTAAACCCTAAAATATGGAAATTTGTCATACTTTAACCCTAAAACTTTGTAAGGATGGCATGTTTAAGTCCCTTAAACTCTATTCAAAATATTTAATAAGAATCTCAAATGATGAATATTACTAATTTTGGAAACTTACTAAAAATGGAAACTTACTAAAAATGGAAAGTTACTAAAAATGGAAAGTTACTAAAAATGATGGTTACTTAATTATGGTAGTTACTAAAATGGAAAGTTACTAAAATGGAAAAGTAAACACTAAATGGAATGGGTGGTAATGTCGATTTATCATTTCTTTAGGTTCGGTTCTAAGTAGGGAGTGATTTTGATTTCCTGTGGTGTTTTCTTTGATTATTGCTTTGCTTCGGAATAAGGTACAAATATTCTGACCTCATCGTTAAGGTTTCTCATGACATATTCCTCTCTATCTTTGATTACTTATGTGATTTGCTTCATTTGCTCTGAGCCTTTTATCTTGGTATCTCATATTGAAACTGTTTATTATGTCCTATTTGGAACCCTGCTATGCTACCTTTGATATTTGAACCTTTGGCATTGAACCTTTTGTTATGATCCCTTTGAAATGAAACTATGAATGACTTGCTTTGAAACCCTTAGTTTGAGACCGAGCAATATTTGTTTCCTAGCCATGAGGTAAAACATTGGCCGTGTCATTGATGCACCTTTGGCATGACTCATGTGTGGTGAAGTGATTTCTACGCCGTCCCCCCATTTGATATTAATATGCGCATTATGAAGATTATTATTTGTTTAAGGGGGCGTATGGATGAAGCCTAGATTTGTTTTGTATTCGATGGATTATGACTTATGACTATATGTTATATTTGGTGACGATGTTTGGGTGCATTTCCACTACTTTCTAATTTGTGGAGCTCTTGACTCCATGCGTTTTACTATGATATGATTTGTTTGGGCTCGGTAATTGGACTTGATTTGACTTTCAGATTCATCTTACCTTACACTATGAATAGACTTCTAATTTGTCTTACCTTATATTTGTATTCCTTTGATCATGTCTTGTGATAACCTTTGCACCTTATATTGTAACCTTTGACTTTCTGTTATCTTTTGCGTTCGATTATATATATCTGTTCACTGGGCTTTGTAAGCTCAGCCGCACTTTCTTTTCCTGCGGCAGGTATCTAAGCTAGGAGTTGGGGTTGCTTTCGGGATATGAGTGCTGAGTGTGGACTTACCCTAGAGATCTTAGTTTTGATATATGATTTGTTACTTTTTGAGACCTTCGTTATTTCGGTTATTTCGTTTGGATATGTCTGTCTTTTAAGAACTTATGTACCTTAAGTCATGTTGACTTATTTTCCTTGGTTATTTAATTAAGACTTCCGCTGTTTATGCTTGTTGTTTATGTTATGTATGCCTCTTTGATATCACACATCTTTGTATACTTCTACCTTTTGTGACGGGTGGGCGTTACAATTTATGTGTATCAGAGCTGCCGGTTAAGTCATGACGAAGGTTTATGACCTTAGAGCTTCAGCGCTCTTATGACCTGTTGGAGGGATTGGGTAGACATTATGGTTCTTCTGCGTAACTCTCTTCCGTAACCTATCTTGTTTTCGTTTGCTAATCGTTTTCTCGATCGTTCAGATGGTGACTACCCGTAGAAACTCGGATGACGATGTTCCTAACTTCGAGGCCATGATTACTGCTGCTGTGGCCAATGCTCTCCCTAACCTTACGGCTGCTTTGAGAACTCAGATCACCAATGACATCAGGAAATGATGCTGGACGCTGTAGGTGGTGGTGGTGGTGTATGCATACCCAAGGAATTCATGTCTGGATCGAAAGGTTTACTAAGTTAAAGCCGCTTGCGTTTTGGTCTGCTGCCACTCCTGCCGAGGCAGAAGACTGGATTACGCATATGGAGAAGTTATTTCAAGTTTTGGGTTGTCCCGACAATTTCAAGACTCGTCTTGCTGCGTTTAAACTAGAAGGTGATGCACTGAGCTGAGAAAAGTTCATTTGCATATCAGGTTAGCGGCGATTGCTTTTGCTGATGCTCTGTACTTGGGTTGCTTTTCGTGATGATCTTTTACAACAGAGTAGTTTCATGCATCTGAACAACAACGTTATGGCGTTTGAGTATGGGGTTCGACTATGTCTGATGGATCGAGAGAATTCTGGGGTGAGTACATGGAGAGGTTTCACTAGATTGGCTAGTTTTCGTGGAGCTACTGCTGGAGCTGCCAGAGCAAGTAGACATTTCAAGTGGGGGCTAAAGAGTGGTGTTTTGGACGGATCGTTAATACGGATTATACGAATGTTGACAGGTTGCGGCTGCACCCGTAACATGAGTTATAGCATGAGAGTGGAAAGTTCGAATAAGCGGGGATTGAGATGGTATCGGATTTAGAACAGGGAGGGCCAACAGGAGAACAAGGGTCGTTATGACCAGGGTCAGCATGAGTATAGGGGTCGTCAGGACCAGAGTGTTGAGCATCGGGGTCGTCAGGATCGGGGTTATGATTCGAAACGACAGGATTTTGCGGGGCAGATCAGAGGTTTAATGGTAGGAATGGGTACACACTTCCCCCCCCCCCCCCCCCGCTATCGCGCCCCCCATTTAGGCGTCTGCACGTTGGGGGCTTTGCAAAGGTGGGGGGTTGTTTTCTCGTTTGTGGTGTGAGGTTTTTGGTGGATTAGATCTGTGCCTGTTCTCCTGCGCCGTATCCCCCCCCCCCCGGATGGCCCCCCCTCCCCCCCCCCCCCCCCCTTTTCTCTCCCCCCCCCCCCCCCCCACACGCTATTGGAGTTTTGGGCCGGTCGTGGTGGTTTTTATTTCTCTTACTATTCTTTTACACTGGTAGGAATGGGAATGACCGCCAGGGTCAGGGTAACTACAACCAGCGCCAGCACAGGGGTCAGTCAACTCGGGATTTTAACCAGGGTCATGCTTCAGGTTCTGCAGGTCAGAGGAGGTCTACTGAGACTTTGCCTCCTCCACCTCTTTGTACTACCTGTGGAAAGCCTCATCCGGGTGTTTGTTATAAGGCTACTGGGGGATGTTTTACTTGCGGGTCTACTCAACATAAGGTGAAGGATTGTCCCCAAGGGAAGCAGAAGCAGAGTATGCCAGCGGATTTTGCTAGACTACCTCCTACTACAGGACGGGTTTATGCTACGACTCGTGATCAGGCGGCCAAGACTTCAGGTACTATTACCGGTATTCTCTACATTGATGATCGTACTGTCTTCGTTTTATTTGATACTGGGGCTACACATTCTATTATATCTACCACTTTTGCTAAGAAACTTAATATGACTCCTACACCATTAATTGAACGTGTAATCATTTCAACCCCAATGAAGAACCATATGCTTATTGACCATGAATATGTTAACTGCCCTCTACGTTTTGATGATCGTATTCGTCCTGCGAATTTACTTCCTATCCATATGCTCGACTTTGATGTGATTCTTGGCATGGATTGGTTGGCTTCTCATCGAGCTACCATTGACTGCTATGCTAGGACTGTGATCTTTGGTAACGTTCGCCAACCTGAATTTGTTTATCATGGTTCCTCACCGCTTAAGTCCGTTAAGCTCATCTCTGCTATGAAGGCACGTACCTTGATTTCTCATGGGTGCCAAGGTTTTCTGGCTTCTGTTATGGACACATCTTTGGAGAGTCCTAATATTGAAAATCTTTCTGTTGTTCGTGAATTCGCTGATGTTTTTCCCGATGAACTTCCTGGACTTCCTCCGGCTAGAGAGATTGAATTTGGCATTGAGTTAATTCCCGGTGCTGAACCTATCTCAAAGGCTCCGTATCGTATGGCACCTGTTGAATTGAAGGAGTTAAAGGAGCAGTTACAAGAGATGTTGGAGAATGGCTTTATTAGACCCAGTGTTTCACCGTGGGGTGCACCGGTCTTATTTGTTAAGAAGAAGGATGGGAGCATGCGTTTGTGTATTGATTACCGCGAACTCAACCGTATTACAATTCGTAACCGCTATCCTCTTTCGCGAATCGACGATTTGTTTGACCAACTGCAAGGGGCTAAATATTTTTCTAAGATTGATCTGCGATCTGGTTATCACCAGCTTCGTGTGAGAGAGCAGGATATTTCTAAGACTGCTTTTCGTACGCGTTATGGCCACTACGAGTTCTTGGTTATGCCCTTCGGTCTGACTAATGCTCCTGCCGTGTTTATGGATTTGATGAACCGTATTTTCCACGAGTACCTTGATAAGTTCGTTATTGTTTTCATCGACGACATCCTCGTTTACTCCAAGTCTGAAGAAGAGCATGAGCGACATCTACGGATTGTGTTGGAGATTCTTAGACATAAGAAGTTGTATGCGAAGTTTTCGAAGTGCGAGTTCTGGTTACAGCAAGTCGCTTTCCTTGGTCATATCGTGTCTGCAGATGGCATCATTATGGATCCATCAAAGGTTGAAGCTATCACCAAATGGCCGAGACCTACTACGGTGACGGAAGTGAGAAGTTTTCTGGGGCTTGCTGGCTATTACCGACGTTTTGTTAAGGGTTTCTCCCGATTAGCTTTACCTCTTACCCAGCTGATGAGAAAGGGTGAGAAGCTTTTTATTCTTGGTTCTCTTTATATGATCTGTCATTATGTTCTATTTTGAACCGTGCTTACGCGCCTTTTCAGCTAGCGGTGCGTGTTTGTTGATATTTGAACTCTTTGACATTTGAAACCGTTGCTATGAATCACCTTTGAAATGAACTTTTGATATGACTTGTCTTGAACCCTTCACGTTTGAGAATCCAAGTGCCACTATTTGTTTCCTAAGCCCTGAAGGTTAACATGGCAGTGTCTATTGTTGCTACCTTTGCAATGACTCATGTGGGAGTGAGTGATTCTCACGCCGTCACCCATTGTATTAAATGTGCATATCTATGAAGATTATTATTTTTTAAGGGGCGTATGGATGCATCCTAGATTTGTTTTGTATTCGATAGGATTATGACCTTATGATAATTTGAATATTTGGTGAATGATGTTTGGTGTCATTCCACGTTCTTTTCACAAATTGGAGCTAGTACTCAATGGTTACTATGAAATGATTTGTTTAGGCTTGGTAATTGGACTTGATTTGATCTCTGATTTCATCTTACCTTTTAAACTATGATTTGATTCTTCTGATTTGTCTTACCTTTACATTGATATCCCTTTGATTATGTCTTGTGATATCCTTTGTACTTTGTATCGTATCCTTTAATTTAAGTATTTTGCATGTCGATTAATTATATCTGTTCACTGGGCTTTGTAAGCTCAGCCGCACTTTCTTTTCCTGCGGCAGGTATCTAAGCTAGGAGCTGGGGTTGCTTTCGGGATATGAGTACTGAGTGTGGACTTACCCTATAGATCTTAGTTTTGATATATGAATTGTTGCTTTTCAAGACATTGGTTATTTCGTTTGGATATGTCTATCTTTTGAAGAATGATTATGTACCTTACGTCCTGTTGATTATTTCTTTGGTTATTTATTTAAGACTTCCGCTGTTTTTATGCTTGTGTTATGATTATTGTATTGATTTTGATGTCACACCTTATTTGTAATTACTTCTACCCTTTTGGGAGTCGGGCGTTACAGTCTTGCTCACTTGTTGTATTGTGTTGTATGCCGAAGGACAATACAAGTCTTTAACTTATTTCTTCGTCAAGTAATCCAATGTGCTAGAGCTACTCTCAACCGCAAATTTCCATCTGTATAGGCTCATGTTTCTTACTTCGTCTTTATCGACAGTCATGGGAAAATTGTATCCCCTCATTTGACAATGGCATTTATGACAGTTCATTTATTTTTCCCCTAGTCCACTTTTGTTACCTATTCCCTTCATATCAAAGTCCTTTATTTTTTGCATTCAGCGACTCATCGTATTAATGTCGTCTATTATTTAAAAAAAAGTTATATTAATAACAACCAATTTTGCATCATGTTTTATTAAGTTGATCCTATGAATATTGAGAGCGCTCTTGTGATCAGTCGATTAATTGGCATTACCATTATCCTATGGAAGTGAATTTGTTTAGTTTGGATATAAGGGTGTTGTTATATTGTTGCAACAAGAAAAAACCGAGATCAATCGCAACAAATGCATAAGGAGATGCACGGAGGGTTCAAGTCATTTGGAAAGGCACTAAAAGGAGTGTTTAGCAAGAACAAGAAGTGAAGACATAGGAGTGAAGTGAGCTAGATGTCTAAATGTAGTTTAAGACAACTTTTAACTTGATTATGTGTATGTTCTTAACAACTTGTGTGGTGATTATCCGATGTATTCGGAAAGACTTATGTGTTGGTTATCTTTAGGTACTTGTTTGCTATGATGGTTTAAACCTTTAGTTATTTTATTTAATCAACTAGTTATGCTACTTTGGTTTCATGACTTGATATGTTTATTACATGCTATATGAGTAAATGTGCTCATACAACTTAATTGGGCTTGCTGCAAATAAACCACCAAAACAGAAATACTCTTACAAAAATTCTGAGAAAAATCATTTTTCTGTGAAAAATGGAAGCCAACAGAGGGCGGCCCCCTTAATTCATAACGGGCGGCCCCCTTATCTTTAAGGGGACCGCCCCCTAATTAAGGGGACCGCCCTAGTGAATCACGGGTAAAACAATATTTTTCCTGCTTTTTGACCCTCTTTTACCTAGTCTCAGCTATCTTTGCCCAGAATGCTCGAACACAATTTGGAACAACCTAAACTAGTTCAAATTCATTCCTTTTTCAATCCATTCTCTTCCCATAAATCCCTTCCAAATGATCATCACCAACACATCATCCACCAAATCATACACTAACCACTATCAACATCCATGGCATCTACTAGAGCTTCCATTTCCAAAACCTCCAAGAGACCAAAAATCAACATCATACCACCAAAACAATTGTTTATGGATTTAACCCAAGATGACACAAAAACTCCATCACCCAAACTTCAACTCTTATCACCTAGTGCTCCTAATGCACCTTCCAAAACACCATCAACCAAAGATTCTAATTTAATCACTTTAAAAGCCCATAAATTCGGCCATAATACCCATTATATTTCTTTTATGATTTTATTTTGTTAAAAGCTAAAAACAAAACATAACCGAAACCCTAAAATCAAAAGAGGCGGCACCAAGAAATTTTCCAAGGGCAAGGACGAATTTTCCAAGGTGATTTGAAGGTCAAGGATTGTGGGAAAAATAGTGGGAAGATTTTAAAGTGCTTGGTTCGATTGTTGTACTTGTTTTGGGTTCGAATTAAACAACCGGGTTCAATAATTCATTAAATCATCAAGAATCATCAAAGGTATTTTTGTATCTCAATTTTCATCATATTAATTCGTTCTATGCATGAGAAAAATTATCATACATGTTATTTTGATTTTATAAATTAAAACAGTTGGAACCACTAATTTTTAGCTTAATTATGAAATCGCACAAAAATTATTTTGTACAATTGATTTAATTTTTCTAAGGTTTTTCATATCAAATATAACTCAGATAAATTGTTGGAAAAATTTAGGAAGGATTCGAATAATTATTGGGGATTTATCATTGTTTGCCGATTTTCGAATAAAAGGAAAAAGGAAAGAAAAAATGAAAAATAAATTAGGGTTAGTTTTGCTATTTTTCAGGTCGCATTTAATGCCAATTTTGAATAATAATAATGTTTTGATTGGGAAAAATTAAATAGGTTGTGTCGATTTAATTGATTAGCCGATTTGAGTATTTAAAGTATAAGGGGGTGATTTGTATAATTCTGAAACTGTAGGTCTGTTTTTTAGACTTAATAATAATTATTATATTCTTGTATAAAAAAGTTGGGGGGTTATAAAATGTCATTATTGATAGTATTTTGGAATAAAATGTTTAATTACATATAATAAGTAATTAGAGATTCATTAATTAAAATAGAGGGACTGAAATTGTAAATTCTGAAAAGTGGAAGATTTGGTTAGTATTTAATGTATAAAGTATGAATTTGTCATATTTGAATCTATAAGGACTTGTTTTGTAATTATAGATAATTAAAGAGATTGTTTAAAATAATTAATAAACAAAAGAGGCTAAATATGTAAATTGTTAAATTAAGGGTTGACTTGTAAATACATAAACTGGCAGGTAATGAATCTGAATAAAAATGTGAACTTTGATATTTACAACTTTTAACCTTAAAATTGTTGATTTTGTAATTAAACCCTAAAATATGGAAGTTGTCATAATAACCCTAAACTTGTAAGGTTGACATGTTAAGTCCTAAACTATTACCACAATACTTAATAAATCTCAAATTATGAAATTACTAATTTTGGAGAACTTACTAAAATGGGGAAACTTACTAAAAATGGAAACTTACTAAAAAATGAAACTTACTAAAAAGGAAAGTTTACTAAAATGAAGTTGGCTAAAATAGAAAGTATAATCTTCATTGAATGGTTTGTAATTCGAATTCATCAATTTCTTTAGTTTCGTTCAAGAGGGAGTGACTTGATTCCCTATGTGTTTTCTTTGATTATTGCTTTGCTTCGGAAAAGGTACAATATTCGACCTTATCGTTAAGTTTCTCATGACATATCCTCTCTATCCTTTTGATTACTTATGTGATTTGCCTTCATTTGCACTAGCCTTTTTATCTTGGTTCTCCTAATATGATCTGTTATTATGTTCTATTGAACCCTGCTATGCTACCTTTGATTATTGAACCTTGACATTGAACCTTAGATTATGATCCCTTTGAAATTAACTTTGATAAAGACTTTGCTTATGAACCCTTCATTTGAGAACCCAAAGCCACTAATTGGTTTCTAGCCCAAAAGGTAACATGCCGTGTCCATTTATGACACCTTTGCATGACTCAGTGGTGAGCGAGTATTTCTCACGCATTCCCCCATTTGATATTATATGCGCCAATTAGTGAAGATTTATTTATTTGTTTAATGGGCATATGGATGCATCTAGATTTGTGTGTATTCCGATGGATTATGACATTATGATATTTGGATAAGTTTGGTGACTAAATGTTTTGGGTGCAATCCACGTCTTTCACATTTGGAGCTCGCTACTCCATGGTTACTATGATATGATTTGTTTGGGCTTGGTAATTGGACTTGATTCGATTTTCTGATTTCATCTTACCTTACACTATGAATTGACTTCTGATTTGTCTTACCTTATATTTGTATTCCTTTGATCATGTCTTGTGATATCCTTTATACCTTGTATCGTATCCTTTGATTTTCCGTTATCTTTTGCGTTCGATTATATATATCTGTTCACTAGGCTTTGTAAGCTCAGCCGCACTTTCTTTTCCTGCGGCAGGTATCTAAGCTAGGAGCTGGGGTTGCTTTCAGGATATGAGTGCTGAGTGTGGACTTACCCTAGAGATCTTAGTTTTGATATATGAATTGTTTCTTTCAGACTTCGTTATTTTGGTTATTTCGTTTGGATAATGTACTGTCCTTTAAGAACTTATTAACCATAAGGTCATGTTGACTTATTTTCTTAGTTATTTATTTGAGACTTCCGCTGTTTATGATTGTGTTATGATTATGTATGCCTTTGATGTCACACCATATTTGTAATACTTCTACCCTTTTGGGTCTGGGCGTTACAAAGATATCTTGAATTATTTAGATGAACTCTATCTTCACCGCATTGAGAGAATGAAAGAAGGACCTATAAATGATAACGAACTAAAGACCAAACTCAAGGAAATTCGTACTCAGATTATTGAACTTCGAAAGAAGCGGTTAGGGCAAAAGGATAAGATTGCCTTTGCTCACTACAGAATTTCCGATCTTGAACGAATCATTGAGAAAATCCAAGCTCGTCACCAAACAAATCAGGAAGATCTTTAGGATGTCATCTACCAGCTCAAAATCATCAACTCTTAAACCCACTAAAAGTTTTTTATAGCATTATCCTAAAGCCACAAGGATGAGTGGTAATAAATAAAAACGCTTGACAAATCGTTACTATGTACAGTTAAAAAATAAAAAAAAATCATACAACAAAAAAAAAAAAAAAAAAAAAAAGAAACAAAAAAAAAAAAAAAAAAAAAAAAAAAAAAAAAAAAAAAAAAAGAAAAAAAAATGAAAAAAAAAAAAAAGTAAAAGCAAGTTATTTATAAAGGCGACCCGTTCATACCTTATTATTTTCACCTATCTCTCCTTTTTGTCATCATCCTCCATCTTTGTATCATATACTCCATTCTCTAAAAATCATACCATACCCTTTAAGTGCTTAAAATTCAAAAATAAGCATTTTCCTTTAAGCATTTTAAGCATCACCTTCACTTTTATTACTTTTCAAAACTTGTGATATCATTCTTACTATGCGTTATCTTATGTTGATAGAATGCCTCCCAAAAGGACGTCAACATCTGAAATACCAGTCATAACTTTGGATGCCATCCGGCAACTAATTAATGATGGCATCTCCTCAGCTCTGAAAGCACAAGCTGCTACCATGGCAAATTCCGACAATTCCAATAGGAACACTGAACCCAGAGAAATTCCTATAGCAAAAAGAGGAAACTACAAAGAATTCATAAACTGTCAACCTTTCTACTTCAATGGTACAGAAGGAGCTGTTGACCTCATCTGTTGGTTTGAACGTACTGAGTCAGTGTTTTCTCGTAGCAAGTGTGCCGAGGAAGACAGAGTAACATTTGTTACTGGTACTTTAACTGATGATGCCTTGTCCTAGTGGAATGCACATGCCTAACCTATGGGAATAGACAAGCTAATCAAATCACCTGGACTGAGTTAAAAAGCTTTCTGCAAACAAGTATTTGTCCTCGTACTGAGATCAAGAAAAATGGAAGATGAGATTTTATGTACAAACTGTAAATGGAAGTGATCTCAAACTTATATTAGAATATTCTAAGAATAACAATCCTTATGTCATACATGGTGCCGGAACTCTGAAAACTTATGGAAAGGCCTTTCCATCGGGGGACTACCGGCAAAGCATTAAGGAAACTTTACTGCCTCGAAACCACTAACTATTGAGGAACCATCAACATATCCCAGAGATAATGGATCAGATAATAAAGCGTGATTCCGTGCAAGAAACCAATGATTACAAATGAAAGCTTGAGGATAAAGGGAACATCGTCAACAACAACAACTATCAGAATAACTACAACAATAACAACCGTAACAATGATTCCCACCGACATCAGAATAGAAGACAAGAAACCTTCAAGATTTATACTGCCACCAACGGATATACTAGAAACCGTCCTTTGTGTGAAAGATGCACCCTACATCACATAGGTCCTTGTACTGTCAAGTGCCGGACTTGCAATAGAGTAGGTCATCTGACCAAGAACTGCAGAAACAAAACCACTAGAAACAACCTACAAACAGTATCCGTAACATGTAATGCCTGTGGAAAGAAAGGACATTATGCGAATCAGTGCTCAAAAGCAAACAACAGGGTCACAGGAAAGCATACTTAGAGATGAGCTTGATTTTGTTCACTTTAGTATTTCTACCCCTGAAACAACTCTCGAGGATATTCAACTCTCATCAGAATCATCTTCAATCTAAAAACCCTAATCATCAAGCTACAATCCTTGTCATTTGTTACTTTTATCCTACTGCAAGATACTTAGAATAAGTATCAACTCTTTTTCATATGTAAAGTTCATATGTAAAGTTATCCATGAAATAATAAAGTGATGATTCTGTAATATCATGTTATCTGATGATATCAAAACTCGACATTATTTGTCAATTCCATCGATTCTATTATGTTCAAACTCTACTCTCCTCATACCTTTGAAACATAAATTTTCATCCTCGATTATATGGGCATCAATACTATCAATATCTCAATATTATTTAACCATACATAATCCTATCATTTTCTACACATTACCATATCATGTTTTTATGCTTAGGTAAGACGATTTTAATATCATACTTATTGAAATGAATAGAATGCTTTCTTCATTTGAATAAGGAAATTATAAATCTATTGAACTATGGATTATAATTCTTATTTGATACAGAGAATTTTTGAACGCTTCTTTTTTGTAAGTGACTAATTATAAAATAAGTAGCTTGAGTATATAACATACTACAAACCAAATCATTTGTACAAACAATTCCTTAATCATTTATCATTATTACCTTCATTAACATTATTGCCTTCATGCCTTTGTTCATTTCAAAATTGATCTCACGTGAATAGCCACTCTCTACAAAGACATAATCATTCCTAACTTCACTCATTTCATGATCTCCGTATTCCACTTTTATATTTCCTGCAACGAAATAAACAAGGAAACACACAAGAATCTATACAATGTCAAATGATTTCAATACCACTAGGTATGAAAATTTATGACAAAGACTTGTGATAGCATTCTTATTTTTGATGTTTGACTTTAAAGGTTATTGTAAAACAATTCTTTACAATCAGAAGCGCTCAAGAGCGTGGTAGGCCATAACCCCACAGGTTCCGAAATTGAAAGTTATTTCATCACCCAGATTCTAATCTGGAGAAATTCTATTTGCTATCATCAAAAGGTGTGGTCTTGAAAATAAGTAGACGTATGAAAGGAGGTAATTATAATTATGGTGTACAACATAATTATAAATGCATCACACACGTGAACTTGTGACCTTGATTAACCTAAATTTATACCCAATACCTATCTCTAAACAATACCACTACAACTTTCAACTAAATCTTGGGACGAGATTTCTGTAAGGGGTGGAGACTATAACAACCTAAGAATTTTCATCAAATACAAAACTTATTTTACTATTATCACAATTGTACGGGGAAATTTTTCGCTTTATTACATTACTTACATTGTCAATATCTCATTAAGCAAGGTAAATTGCATAACTAAAGTAGACGAGCTCATGCAACCTATCTATGGCCATTCTGTCTTCATATATGTCAAGTAAACATAATATGTCAAGTCAATATCATCATATCATTATTACAAAGTACATTATTCCTATAATGTACCATTCGCAACGTTATATCAAAACAAGCTTTAAACCATTATCGTATGCCTCTAAACCCTAATTCCATGAAGGGTTAATATCTAAAGTGAATATATAAGATACTAAAGCATATGTACAAGTAATATAACATCTCATATGAATATACATTCTATCCAAAGAAAGGTACAAGTCCTTAAAAAGCTCAATATACAAGTCATTAAGCATGATCTCTAAAATAGCCGTTTTACCTCCATTTTCATTCTAATTTCTGCACCATCACTTTTGGGCAAGCTACTACACTCAATGTACAATGTGTAAAACCCTAATTATTCTATTCATAAACTTTCATACACATTTTTACTCTTAAAACCCTAATTCAAAAGTCAGAAAACCTTAACCTTAGCCAAATACTAAACCATGACCCGTTTCTTCATTTTTATCCATTGTAAACCTAAACCACCTCTCAAATAAGTTGAATAACTTAACTTATAACATTATCAATCATTTTCAAACATCATTCCATCATCATTTCATCATTCTACTTCAATTACACAAGTAATAAATCCAGAAAACCCTAATTATGCCTTAATTGTGATTTTGACCCGTTTACTCATTTTCAGACCATCTCATTCTCAAGTAAGCAACCAAGAGTCATTGTAAACCTATAAAATGAGTTTACAAACCTTTATCCATCATTAAACCATCCTTGCTTCAACAATGTACGAGAATTACAAAGTTAGAAAACCCTAAAAGTAATATATGAGCCCTAATTCCAAGCCATGACTTATTCTTTCAATTTCAATCTATTTTAACTTAAACCAATGATCAAACTTCATTAATAATACTTTATATAAGCCCTAGGATTTGTATTCCATCATTCCTAATCAAGAGTATGCAAAATATAAACCAAGAAAGTCAAGAAAACCCTAAACGAGCCCTAGTTGGACCCGTGACCCCATTTCTTCAATTCTAACCCGTTTTAACCCAAACCAATTGCTAATCTTTGCTAATCCTTCCTATATCAGACCTTGGCTACATATATTAGCTATCCTTAATCAAGTACACACGAAATAAAAGCTTGAAAACTTATGAAAACCATGCCAAGTCCAAAACAGACCCGCACCCCATTTTTGGCTTCTTTAACCCATTTTAGCCCTAACCATGTGCAAAGCACTTGCATAAACTCCTTCTAGAAACCCTTAAGCAGCTTACCCACCTCCTTATACCTTTCCTTGGTCAAAAATCAAGCCACATGAGTCTCTTTTAAACCACAACAGCCGCGGCATCCATCTAAGGTATCCACACCATCATACTAGCTTCCTAGCCTTCACAACTCATTCTATAGCTTCAACACATCTTACACTAGGCCTCCTATGTGTCACACATCAGATCTTATGAGTTACTTAACCTCCTTGGTCTCAAACTAGTATAAATAGGGACCTTATGTCTTCATTCCAATTTGCACCACATCTCTTCTTTCTCAAACCCATAAGGCAGCAATCCTTTGCTCCCATATGATCCTAGGATCATTAAAGAAGTTCAAGAAGCGAAGCCCTGAACTTGAATCCTCAGAAGTAAATTACAAGGCAACGAGATGAAATACTTACCCGAAACGACCCATTTCCACCATTTTTGATCATTGAAGCTCAAACCCAGGTTTTGAATGTTCTACTTCTGCTATTACACCCTTATAATGTTCATATGATCCTAAATATACTCTTGTTAAAATTTCATAACTCAATTCATGCTCATTTTCCATTTTGATCCAAAACCGTACACCCGAAACCCTAATTTTGCGTTTTTCTTAAAACTAAATGTTATAATGGTTAAATATTGTTATAATCTATCCTAGCATGCTTAAATAATGTTAAAATAACTACTTTATTGATTAATGAAGGAATTTGAACTTAAAACCCACGCGTTTACGTTTTGAAACCCTAATATGACCCGTTTTGCTTCCTAGCTTAACGAATCGTTATTTTAAACTTGTGTTGCATTAAAACTTCATATTTTAGTTTATTATAACTTATAAATGTCTATTGAAATGTTAAACTAAGCTTGCATGGCAATTTGGACATGTTTTGTAATTATAATCCATGCAAGGGGTATATATCGTAACTTTCGGAAACTTATAACTAAAAGGACTAAAAGTGTCATTTTATCAAAGTTATAACTCATGGGCTATTTATGTCACTTTTCAAAGTCCAAGGTTTTACTTGGTATATCTTCAAAGTTGAAGGACCAAAGTTATAAAAATGCAACTCCAAGGACTATTTGTAATTTTCAGAAACCTAGGGTCCTAAATGATAACATTTTGAAAAAGTATAAAATCATGTTTAAAACTTACCAGACATAAACTTTAATAACGCTTCTCGTTGCTTAACATTTCAGATATTGATAAAACACTTAAAACGATTATATAACTTATCCACAATACTAGGGATCTTCATAATTAAGGAGATTCATCTTGGTATTACGTTCTGACTGAGTTGTTGGGTTTACGATTTAAAGTGCCCTAGCTCCTCAAACGTTTACTGAATGACTTCTGAATTATGATGGCCCGAACAGTGATACAATAATTCCAAACTCTTCAATCAAACTCATAACTCTTAAACTAAAGTTCTAAAGTACAATCTTCCTAAGACTTGACATATTCTACTCAGGTTGTGTGACGTGGCTGTTTACTATCATTTTACTATATCAACCTTCCCCGGTTAAGATTTGTGATAATAGTCGTCAGCTTCATTTTAGAATAATTATATACATCTACCTATTAGGTGAAGTTTCAGATAACCTCGCCTTTACTCATTTTACATGATTTTATAACCCGCAAGGGGGGAACATGCTTGTTTACAAAATTCTTAACATACTCGTATATCTTATAACAATGTGATTACTTTTCAAAGACTCATACATGCTTAAACCAGGAATACAAGTGTTTTTACATGTTATATGCTAATCTGATATACCATTACGACTAATGTCTAAGTTACTTTATGCCAAAAGTCCCTCATTATCATGGACCATTAATCACTTTCGGGTGAACGCAAATATTGTGGATAGATCTATCGGGATTGACGAATCCTGTTTGTGTTAGCCGGATAGGTAACCAAACACACTAAATTTAATTCATAGGTATATGGCAAATACCTACACCGAGGCCATTTAACCTCTCTCTCCTCTCTATAAAAATTAAAATACAATATATATATATATATATATATATATATATATATATATATATATATATATCACATCATTTTGGATATATATATATATACACTAGTCAGTTTGTGTGCCATGAGCTTAGACCAGACTATACTATACAAGACATGACCAAACAATACAATAACGCAGTAATACACGGTTACATTGATATTTTTGCCTCGATTTCAATTAATACAATTAAACGGGTATATAATAACGTACCCAAGATCATAACCCAATATCATTTCATAATAAATTGAGTATTGTACATTATTAACACTATGACTGTATTCAAACTGTTTGTCAAACCTATGAATTTCACTCAACCTTTATAATTGAGCAAGTTGCGGTACGGAGTAGCATGGACTCAAAGATGGCTGAACTGTTATCATTCAAACATAATATTTTAGATATTGGGACCTGCATTTTGTAAAAACTCTGATTATAATGAATGATTACTAAATTTTTCCAACAACGTCTCTTTTAAAGTTGTTTTCTATGACTATGATTTGTATTGTATCGATGAAGTTACATACCCCAATTATCTTGTCCCTGCTATATTTGTAAAAATGGGGTGTTTACATTCAATAAGCCTATAGTGTTTCTGCCTTAGCCTAATAAATAGAGCTAATGTCCCGCATAAGCACTCGTCATTGGGCCGTTGAGGCTGATAGTGGCTCGTTAAATCTACTAGTATTGCATTAGGGTTTCTGTTGTAACTTGTTTAGCATGTTAAGCATCCTTGTACTATGTTTAAGCAACTTGATGGAGCTACACTCATCCCATATGAGTCTTACAATGATACTTAGTAAACTGATTAACAATATGTTAGCAATACTATGTCTGCTAGCAATACTAACTCTGCTAGCAGTACTAACTTCTTAAGCCTGACAGTAATAACTTCTAATTTAGCTCGTATCATACAACCCATCAGTGAGTTAACAAATTCGTTAGAGTTTGTTTGAGCTCGTGTTGGACACAAGACGCGGCTATGGTCTTGCTAACTTATTTCGACATATCCCAAACAACCCTAGTTCGCATATACTATAGTGTACACATCCTTTATTGAGCAAGACGAGTTGTTAAGTATTATGATACGTGACATGAAAGTGTTTCCGTTTCCAAACGAGTTATCAAACCTCTCGGTTAAATATTTTACGTGTGCATGTCATATTTAAACATTCATGCTTATACACAAGATCTTTGTTACGTGCCTTATGGCTTTTGGTTCACCACACAAGTCTACATATGTTGTATATTGTAAGACGTGGACATGGGTTGTGTCATGCTAGGCACGACCCATGTTTAGCTTGTTAACACATAATAACCGTGCCTTATGACACATGAAGCAAACATGAAACTTGAATATGAACGTAGGCTATGACACTTACAAGGGTCCTAGCTTCTTGAACGTGTGTGTCGTGTAGTCGTGTGGAAACTCGAATCGTATAACCCAAATCCTAGCTTAACCCGAAACCTTCTTGCTTTCAAACCCTCAAATGGATAATCCCTAGCCTCTTGAATATTAATGATGTCGAATTTATGTGGATAGTGTCTTGGCTGTGAGGAATTCGAAACCAAGAGAAAGAAAACAAGGGTGGTTTGTTTGAGAGAGTGTTTGTATGGTTTAAGAGTTGTAAGAAAATGTTAAGTGTCTAAGTGTATATGGGTATATATAGGCTTATGAGCTAGTTAGCTCACTTAGTCCTAATCCAAAGCCAAGTCGTGCCCTATATAGTGGTTTTGAGGTTTCTAGTTAGCTCAAATGGTTTTCCTATTAAACCACCTAGTACAAATCCTTAATTACAAGATAGTTGTACATGATTTACTAAGATTATGAAAATCTTTGGTTGTATATATGTTGTTTGTGGCCGCGGGTAACAAGAGGCAAGAAAGGATCCAAAGAGGTTATTACCCAATGTGTATTAGGTTAACTAGTGACATTAAGTACATGTTTTAATTAGACTTAGATTGTACATGTACTTAGGAGATAAAAGAAGATTTGCTAGATGTTTAAACATGTGGGACAAATTGTTTATGGGTCTTGCTTATCCATATTCGGCCAAAATGGGTTATTAACATAAGAATTTGAATAAACTTCGTGTTTAAGGATTAAAAAGTGGGCATCCTTTTACGTGACCAATATAAATAAAATACGCAAAGTTAATAATTATCTTCCTAATAATTACAGTACTTAACACTTGCTTGACGTAAACCCTAATTTATTTGGTGACCGTTTACGTTAAATGATTATTTCTAGTCTACGCTATTTAGCTTAAATAGTCAATTTAAAAGTAAACGCGCATCAAGTCATAAAATCACCTGAAATTGAGAAATGTTACAGTCTCCACCCGTTAAAAGAGCTTTGTCCTCAAAGCTTAAGACCTTGTAGTGGATGACAAAGCCTGGTTTGTGAAAAGCTGTGGGTATTTTTGTTTAAACAAATCTTCATGTTCCCAGGTGAACTCAGGACCTCTCCTAGAGTTCCAGCGAACCTTAACTAATGGTATCCGGCTTCGCTTCAATCGTTTAATCTCATGTTCTATGATTTCAACAGGATCTTCCATAAACTGGTGCTTATCGTCAACGTGAATTCCTTCTAACGACATGACTAATGGTTCGCCGACGTAACATTTCTTCAGATTAAACACATGGAAAGTATGGTGAACTCTGCTTAACTTTTAAGGAAGTTCTAGCCTGTAGGAAACTTACCCAACTTTGGCTAACACTTTGAAAGGTCTGACATATCTCGGGTTCAACTTACCCCGTTTACCGAATCGTACAACCCCTTTCCAAGGTGAGACCTTGAGCATAACCCTATCCCCAACTTTGAACTCCATGGGCTTTCGCTACAAATTAGCGTAGCTCTTTTATCGATCCTGAGCAGCATGAATTCTCTGCTTGATTAGGACGATCTTTTTCGTTGTTTCTTGGATCAATTCCGGACCAGTCAGTTGAGCTTCTCCAACTTCGACCCAGCACATAGGTGATCGACATTTTCGGCCATAAAGTGCCTCATAAGGTGCGGCCTTTATGCTAGCGTGATAACTGTTGTTATATGAAAATTCGGCTAGTGGCAAATGTCTAACCCAGCCCTTACCAAAATTGATCACGCAAGCACGTAGCATGTCCTCGAGAGTTTAAATAGTCCTCTCGCTTTGGCCGTTAGTTTTTGGATGATACGCAGTGCTCATACTTATATTTGTACCCAAAGCTTTCTAAAATGATTTCCAAAAATTTGACGTAAATCTTCCATCACGATCACAGATGATTGAAACAGGTATTTTGTGTCTTGCTACTATCCTGTTCAGGTACAATCTTGCCAACTTGTCTAACGGATCATTTTCCCTTATTGGCAAGAAGTGAGCAGATTTTGTAAGTCGATCCACAATCACCCAGATGGTGTCAAAACCTTGTGACGATTTAGGAAGCTTGGTGATAAAATCCATTGTGATATTATCCCACTTCCATTCAGGTATCGCTGGCTGTACTAATAATCCCGATGACCTTTGATGTTCGGCCTTGACCTTTGCACATGTCAAGCATTTGCTAACATAGGCGGCGATGTTAGCTTTCATATTGGGCCACCAATATAGCTTCTTCATGTCTTGGTACATATTTTCAGAACCGGGATGGATAGAATACTTCGACTTATGGGATTCGTGCATAATCACGAATCTTAAGTCGCCATAGCATGGTAACCAACTTCTGTTGTTTAACCATAAAGTTCCGTCGGCGTGTGGTTTCAACTTTTCCTTGGGTATATCCTTTCTAATCATACCACCTACATCTTCATTCTCAAGGTTCTCTGGTTTTAGGGCTTCGATCTGAGCTTCTAGTATTCGTTTGGGAAGATCCAAGCCAATAGTCATAACTAAGGCTCGAACCCGCAATGGCTCAATCCGTTCCTTACGGCTTAATGCATCAGCCACTATGTTTGCCTTTCCCGGGTGGTAACAGATGTCACAGTCATAATCACTTAGCAATTCAAGCCAACGGCGTTGCCTCATGTTAAGCTCCTTTTGATTGAGGATGTGTTGTAGGCTTTTATGGTCGGTGAACACGGTGCATTTGGTTCCATATAGATAATGTCTACATATCTTTAAAGCAAACACTACCGATCCAAGTTCTAAATCATGAGTGGTGTAGTTCTTCTTATGAATTTTTAATTGTCGAGAAGCATAGGCAATCACCTTCTCTCTCTGTATCAATACAGCACCTAAACACTTATGGGAAGCATCACAATAGACCACAAAATCTTCGCTTCTTTCAGGCAAATCCAGAATTCGCGCACTGCACAACTTCTGCTTTATTAACTGAAAAGCGTTTTCTTCCTTTTCACCCCAGTCAAACTTGACTCCTTTCTGAGTGAGCTTTGTCATTGATTTAGCAATCTTCAAAAATCCCTCGATGAATCTTCGATAGTAACCAGCAAGACCTAAGAATTGGCGGATCTCCGTCGGTGTCTTAGGAGATGCCCAATCCTTGATAGATTCTATCTTGGCTGGATCCACATGTATGCCTCTGCTATCAATGACATGACCGAGAAATTGTACCTTCGGAATCCAAAATTCACATTTTGAAAACTTGGCATACAACTTCTCCTTCTTAAGCAATTCCAAAATTGCCTTGAGGTGTTCTTCGTGCTCTTTCTTGTCCTTTGAATAAATAAGTATGTCATCAATGAAGACAATTACGAACCTATCCAAGTAGGGCTTGCACACTCGGTTCATGAGGTCCATGAATACCGCAGGTGCGTTTGTTAGCCCGAATGGCATAACCTGAAACTCGAAATGACCATACCGAGTTTGGAATTCCGTCTTTGGAATGTCTTGCTCTCGTACTCTAAGTTGGTGATTACCCGACCTTAAATCTGTCTTTGAATAAATATTGGATCCTTGGAGCTGATCAAATAAATCGTCGATCCTCGGGAGCGAATAACGATTCTTCACTGCCAACTTATTTAACTCCCGGTAGTCAATGCACATCCTGAATGACCCATCCTTCTTTTTTACGAACAATATTGGGGCTCCCCAAGGTGAGGAACTAGGTCTTATGAATCCCTTGTCGGAAAGCTCTTGTAGTTGTTTCGACAACTCCTTCATTTCGGACGGTGCCAATCGATACGGTGCTCGAGCTACGGGCGCGGATCCTGGAATTAAGTCGATCTGGAATTCCACTGGTCGAGCCGGAGGAAGACCTGGCAAGTCCTCGGGAAAGACCTTAGAAAAATCTTAGACGATTGGTACGTCCTTAAGTTGCTTTCCTTCCAACTTGTCCTCTTCTTTCTTGGTGGATATCTGTGCCAAAAAGATCTGACATCCTTTCGCCATGTACTCTTGAGCTTTTGAACATAAGATAATGGTCAACCGAGATACTCTCCCATTGTTACTTTCCTTACCACAAAAAGTCAAGGTTTCATTCTCATAGGGAACTCGAACAAGTTTCTCGTCACACACGATCACGGCGTGACACCTTCTTAACCAGTCCATGCCAATAATAACGTCGAAACTACCCAGTTCTACGGGCATTAGATCTATGTTAAACGGATGGTTTAAGAACTTTAAAGTGTAACCCCGCAATATAGTTTCTACCCCGACTATTTTCCCATCAGCTAATTCGACATCATAATTGTTAGCCGTAATTATATTAATTCAAACAAGAATGTTATCGGTCTTAGAAAGTCAAACTAGGTCTTGTATTGTAATAGGCTAGTCGGGTTCAACGGGCTTGGATTGTAATCTAATATTGTCTGTGTTTCGGGCTCAAAGCCCAAGTTTAGCCAAGCCCGACCCAAGTAGAAAAGCCCATGTGCCAAGTAAATGGCTAAGGGTATAAAAGAACCCTCTCCACACATGGAGAGGGTGTTGGTTACATTTTTCACACACTTGTAACACACCTTTCTCTCTCTTAACCTAACATTCCTAGTTCTTTTCTCTCTCTTCTTTTCATTCTTTTATACCCGGCTCAAATCAAGCTTATTTGAGCTTATTCGAGTTTGCTTATTAAGTTGTGAAGGAATATACAAGACAACATGTGGTATCACTCGCCAAGGGGTGTGTAGTGTTCGATTTTTGTGGTTTAGCTAAGAAAACTGTGGCTTATTTGTTCTTAATAAGCCCACGGTTCAAAAATCTTAGAGCATATTGGCTTATTCATCTTATTCTCTCTTTATTCTTCATGTTCTTTATCTTACTTTGTAGTCATTTGATAAATTAGATAAGCTACAAAGTCTTTTTTATAAGCTTATTACAATCGGCTTATTTTTCTTCTTCTTTTCTCTCGACGTGGTGTTTCTCTTGTGTGTTTCGGAAGATACACAAGAGTCACATCATCCTTTCACTTTGTTCTTCAAACTATCCTTTTAGTTTTCTTATAATTTTCTAGCTTATTTCGGTTGCTTATTTTCAAAGCTTAGTTGTGGTTTATCTTATCCTATTGTGGTCCCAAATCGGTTAAGCCAAGGGACATAGATCCATCTTTTTAGCTTCCAAAGAATTGTATAATTTGTTTGTTAGTTAAGTGGTCCTTCACTATAAAGTGACTGCGAGCGGAATATGTAACAGGTCAAGCGGAATATGTATTTAAGCGGAATATGTACGTTTGAGTGTCAAGCGAAATATGCAGGTGAAATTTGGAGCGAAATATGTACGTTTAATAGTAAAGCAAAGCATGCAGGTTTAAACTTTAAAGCAAAATATGTTTTAAACTCTCAAACGAAATATGTTTAAAACTGTCAAGCGAAACATGTCAACTGTCAAGCAAAATATGAAAGATTAATTTGGAGCGAAATATGTTAATGGACAAGCGAAATATGACAGTTACTGGCCAAGTAAAATATGTTTAGAAGTTGAAGCGAAACATGAAAATTTGATTTTTCAAGCGAAACAAGTATTGAATCTTTAAGCGAAACATGCAACGTTTAACCAAGCAAAATATGCAATCCTCAAGCGAAACATGTCAATTTTAATTTCATGGTTTTTCTATTGATTTTGTAAAATCCCGTCAAGTAAACTCTTTCCTTCTCGGTTTTAATCATAGAGTTGTAAAATCCCATGGAGTTAATTGCATTCTCTCTCACCACAATACAATCAACACTTCATAACACTTAAGATCCGATATCCATTCACAAC
>BQNB010005367.1:17554-46733 GCA_026074375.1 Tanacetum coccineum | reverse complement strand
CATGGACCTCATAAACCGAGTGTGCAAGCCTTACTTAGATAAGTTCATAATCGTCTTTATTGATAACATACTGATTTATTCAAAGGACGAGAAAGAGCACAAAGAACATCTTAAGGCAATTTTAGAATTGTTTAAGAAGGAACAGTTGTATGCTAAGTTTTCAAAATGTGAATTTTGGATCCCAAAGGTACAATTTCTCGAACATGTCATAGATAGCAGAGGCATACATGTGGATCCAGCCAAGATAGAATCTATCAAAGATTGGGCATCTCCTAAGACACCAACGGAGATCCGCCAATTTTTAGGTCTGCTGGTTACTATCGAAGGTTCATCGAAGGATTTTTGAAAATTGCTAAATCAATGACGAAACTTACTCAGAAAGGTATCAAGTTTGACTGGGTAGAAAAGGAAGAAAACGCTTTTTAGTTAATAAAGCAAAAGTTGTGCAGCGCGCCAATTCTGGCCTTACCTGAAGGAAGTGAAGACTTTGTGGTCTACTGTGATGCGTCACACAAGGGTTTAGGTGCTGTATTGATGCAGAGAGAGAAGGTGATTGCCTATGCTTCTCGACAACTAAAAGTTCACGAGAATAACTACACCACTCATGATTTAGAACTTGGGTCGGTAGTGTTTGCCCTAAAGATATGGAGACACTATCTATATGGAACCAGATGCACAATGTTCACCGACCATAAAGGCCTACAACACATTCTTGATCAGAAGGAGCTTAACATGAGGCAAAGTCGTTGGCTAGAATTGCTGAGTGACTACGATTATGATATTCGTTATCATCCTGGGAAAGCAAACAAAGTGGCCGATGCATTGAGCCACAAGGAACGGATTGAACCATTGCGGGTTCGAGCCTTAGTTATGAAAATTGGCTTGGATCTTCCCAAACAAATATTAGAAGCTTAGATCGAAGCCCAGAAACTAGAGAACCTCGTGAATGAAGACGTAGGCAGTATAATCAGGAGGGATATACCCAAGGAAATATTGGAACCACGTGCCAATGGAACCTTATGTTTACACGGCAGGAGTTGGTTACCTTGCTATGGAGACTTAAGATCCGTGATTATGCACGAATCCCACAAGTCAAAATATTCTATCCATCCCAGTTCCGAAAAGATGTACCAAGATGTGAAGAAACTATACTGGTGGCCAAACATGAAGGCAGGCATCGCCACCTATGTTAGCAAGTGCCTGACATGTGCAAGGGTCAATGTCGAACATCAAAGGCCATCGGGATTGCTACTACAACCTGAGATACCCGAGTGGAAGTGGGATAATATCACAATGGATTTTATCACCAAGCTTCCTAAGTCACCGCAAGGTTTTGACACCATCTGGGTGATTGTGGATCGGCTTACAAAACCTGCCCACTTCTTGCCAATAAGGGAGAATGATCTGTTAGACAAATTGGCAAGGTTGTACTTGAACAGGATAGTAGCAAGACACGGGATACCTGCCTCAGTTATCTATGATCGTGATGGAAGATTCACTTCAAATTTCTGGAGATCATTTCAGAAAGCTTTGGGTACAGATATTAGTATGAGCACTGCGTATCATCCAGAAACTGACGGCCAGAGCGAGAGAACCATTCAAACTCTCGAGGACATGCTACGTGCTTGCGTGATCGATTTTGGCAAGGGCTGGGTTAAACATTTGCCATTGGCTGAGTTTTCATACAATAACAGTTATCACGCTAGCATAAAGGCCGCCCCTTATGAGGCACTGTATGGTCGAAAATGTCGATCACCGGTGTGCTGGGCCAAGGTTGGGGAAGCCCAACTGACGGGTCCGGAATTGATCCAAGAAACAATGGAAAAGATCGTCCTGATCAAGCAAAGGATGCAAGCAGCTCAGGATCAACAAAAGAGCTACGCCGATCGGAAACGAAAGCCGATGGAGTTCGAGGTTGGGGACAGAGTTATGCTTAAGGTCTCACCTTAGAAAGGGGTCGTACGGTTCGGTAAGCGGGGCAAGCTGAATCCGAGATATGTCAGACCTTTCAGGGTGTTAGCAAAAGTTGGGAAAGTTGCCTACAGGCTAGAACTTCCTCAAGAGTTGAGCAGAGTTCACCATACTTTCCATGTGTCAAATCTGAAGAAATGTTACGCTGACGAACCATTAGTCATGCCGTTAGAAGGAATTCATGTTGACGATAAGCTCCAGTTTGTGGAAGAGCCCGTTGAAATTATGGAACGGGAGATCAAACGATTGAAGCGAAGCCAGATACCATTGGTTAAGGTTCGCTGGAACTCTAGGCGGGGCCCTGAGTTCACCTGGGAACGTGAGGATTCGTTCAAAAAGAAATACCCACATCTCTTCACAAACCGGGCTTCGTCATCTACTACAAGGTCTTAAGCTTTGAGGACAAAGCTCTTTTAACGGGTGGAGACTGTAACATTTCTCATTTTCATGTCATTGTACGACATTTATTATCCGTCACTATTTATTTTAGTCCGATACGCGTTTACTTTTAATAATTACTTTTAAGTTTAAATCGCGTAGACTAGAAATAACCATTTAATGTAAACGGTCATCAAATAAATTGAGGTTTACATCAACCAAGTAATATATAATTATTAAGAAGATAATTATGTAACTTGCGTATTTTATTTTTATTGGTCACGTAAAAGGGTTACGTTTCGCAATAAAATACATTTGGACATACCCGCAATTACCTAGATCTTACCTTGACTCAATCCAAGACCCACTTTTAAAACTTAACGAAAAATTAAATCATTTTGGTGTCAAGTACCACATATGGGCCGATTATAGGAATACATAAACACTAGAAAATCCTTAAATCTTACACTAAGTACAATGTACATCTAGGTTTTAATTAAGATTTGTACAACATGTCTCTAGTTAGCTAATACACATGGGTTAAAGATCACTTGGATCCTTCCTTCCCTATGAAAACCCACAGCATACATATGTACACACAAAGCACCTAGAAATCTTCCATGATATCGCTAGTACATGTACAGACTCCCATTAATTAATGTTAGTCCTAAATGTCCCCCACTAATCTATTACATAATGGTTAATAAACATTTGGCTTCTTCTCCTTTGCCCTATGCCGCGGTTAAACATGATCCAACACACAAATCCATAAAATTTCATAATCTAGCTCAATCTTGTCCAAATGTCCTCTAATTAAGAGGTGTACTTGTGTGGTTTAACAAAACAAGGTGTAGTTAACTAGAAAACTTCAAAACCACTAGGGCTTGGATCGGTTTGGTTTGTTTGTGTAACTAGAAACATATAACCAAGTATTTGCATATAAATACTCACACAACCTCACCATATTACACTCTTGCAACCCACACATACACGAAACACTCTCTATTTTGCTCTATTTGTTTTGGGTCACCACAGCCGAGATACTATCCACACAAACACGACATCACACTAGTAATCATCAAGCTAAGGTTATACGTTTAAGGGTTTGAAAGCAAGAAAATTTTGGTTTAAACTAAGGCTTGGGGTATACAAGTCGAGTTTCCACATGACTACACGACACACATGTTCAAGAAGCTAGGACCCTTGTAAGTGTCTTAGCCTACGTTTATATTCAAGTTTCATGTTTGCTTCATGTGTCATAAGGCACGGTTATTATGTGTTAACAAGCTAAACATAGGTCGTGCCTAGCATGACATAACCCATGTCCACGTCTTACAATATACAACATATATAGACTTGTGTGGTGAACCAAAATCCATAAGGCACGTAACAAAGATCTTGTGTATAAGCATGAATGTTTAAATATGACATGCACACGTAAAATATTTAACCGAGAGGTTTGATAACTTGTTTAGAAACGGAAACACTTTCATGTCATGTATCATAATACTTAACAACACGTCTTGCTCAATAAAGGATGTATACACTATAGTTTATGCTAACTAGGGTTGTTTGGGATATGTCGAAATAAGTTAGCAAGACCATAGCCGCGTCTTATGTCTAATACGAGCTCAAACAAACTCTAACGAAATTGTAACTCACTAATGGGTTGTATGATACGAGCTAAATTAGAAGTTAATACTGACAGGCTTAAGAGTTAGTACTGATAGCAGAAGTTAGTACTGCTAGCAGAGTTAGTACTACTAGCATAGTGTTAATACTGCTAGTGTATTAATAATATTGTTTTTGACATTCTTGAATGTTAGGAATACAAAATTCCTAGAAAAGTCTCGGTCACTTCATAGATATCGGTAGATAGCTCGTCAAGTAATATTTGGAATTTTGAAATTGGCAGAACAAGTCCCTGGACTAAGTATAAAAGGGTTATGGGCTTAGGATTTTGGGCTTTTGTTTTGGGCTTTGGATCCGGGTATGGTTTTGATAGGATTTGGCCCATTAAGCTTAGGGATCATTTGTGTAACTTTGGAAACTTGAGGGACTAGATTTGTAACTTTGGATTTTTGACTTCTATGTTGACTTTGACTTGGTTGACTAAGAGTTGACCACGGTTACTTTTCTAACTTTGGCTTCCGGCTTTGCACACTCTCCGTTCTCGGTCCCGTGTTTGGGCCGTTTCTGAAGGTTTTCTTGTGATTATTTGCTATATCCGTACCGCACACACAAAAACACAAAACCAAGTATATCTTTGCCCCTTTTTAGTATGTTTGTTTGGTCATTTATGGGGTCATATTTGGTGTAATCGGATATGTTTATTTTACACCTACCATGGCCGACGCTTAAGCCGTAAGGAAACAGGTATTGAACCGTTTTTCGGTTTTCAACCTTAGTTATGAAAATTGGCTTGGATCTTCCCAAACGAATATTAAAAGCTCAGATCGAAGCCCAGAAACCAAGATCTCGTGAATGAAATGTAGTGGTATAATCAGAATGAATATACCAAGGAAGATGGAACCACGTGCCGATGGAACACTATTCTACACAGCTAGAGTTGTTACCTGCTAGGAGACTTAAGATCCCTGATTAATTGCACAATCTCACAATGTCGAAATATTATATCTATCCACGAGCTCCGAAAAAATTTACCAATATGTAAAGAAATTATATTGTGGCCAAACATGAGAAGCTGACATCGACACGTATTGTTAGCAAATACCTGACATGTGCAAGGGTCAAGGTCGAACAATCAAAGGCCATCAGGGTTGCTAGACAACTTGAGAATACCCGAATGGAATGTGGATAACATCATGATGGATTCATCACCAAGCTCCTAGTCATCGCAAGGTTTTGACACCATCTGGGTGGGATATGTGGATCGACTTACAAAATCTGCTCACTTCTTGCCAATAAGGGAGAATGATCCATTGGACAAGTTGGCAAGGTTGTACCTGAACAGGATAGTGGCAAGACACGGGATACCTGCCTCAATTATCTGTGATCGTGATGGAAGATTTACTTCAAATTTTTGAGATCATTTCAGAAAGCTTTGGTACATAATTTAAGTATGAGCACTGCGGTATCATCCAAGAAACCGACGGCCAGAGCTAAGAGAACTATTCAAACTCTCCGAGGACATGCTACATGCTTGCGGAACGATATTTGGCAGGGATGGTTAAACATTTTGCCATAGGCCCGAGTTTTCTTTACAATAATAGTTACAAAGCTAGCATAAAGGCCGCCCCTTATGAGGCACTGTATGGTCGAAAATGTCGATCACCGTGTGCAAGCCGAGGTTGGGGGAAGCCCAACTGACGGGTCAGAATTGATTCCAAGAAACAACGAAAAGATCGTCCCTGATCAAGCAAAGGATGCAGCAGCTCAGTATCGACAAAGAGCTATGCCGATCATAAATGAAAGCAATGGAAGTTCGAGGTTGGTGGACCGAGTTAGCTTAAGGTCTCGCCTTGGAAAGGTCATACGGTTTCGGTAAGTCGGGGCAATGCTGAACCCGAGATATTGTCTGACCCTTCAGGGTGTTAGCCAAAGTTGGGAATTTGCCTACAGCTAGAACTTCCTCAAGAGTTGAGCAGAGTTCACCATACTTTCCATGTGTCAAATCTGAAGAAACATTACGCTGACGAACCATTAGCCATGCCGTTAGAAGGAATTCATGTTGACGATAAGCTCCAGTTTATGAGACCCCGTTGAAATTTATGGACGAAGATCAAACGATTGAACGAAGTCGAATACCCATTTGGTTAAGGTTTACGTTAGAACTCTAGGGCGGGAGCCCCTAAGTTAACCCTGGAAACGGATGTGATTCGTTCAAAAAGAAATACCCACATCTCTTCACACCGGATTTCGTCATCTACTACAAGGTCTAAGCTTGAGGACAAGCTCTTTTTAATGGGAGAGACTGTAACATTTCTCATTTTCATGTCATTGTACGACATTTATTATCCGTCACTATTTATTTTAGTCCGATACGCGTTTACTTTTAATAATTACTTTTAAGTTTAATTGCGTAGACTAGAAATAATCATTTAATGTAAACGGTCATCAAATAAATTAAGGTTTACATCAACCAAGTAATATATATTTATTAAGAAGATAATTATGTACTTTCCGTATTTTTATTATTATTGTGTCATGTAAAGGGTTACGTTTCGCAATAAAATACATTTGGACATACCCCTAAATACCTAGACTTACCTAGACTCAAATCAATACCCGTTTTTAACCTTAAACACAAAAATTAAATCAAAATTATTGTATATGAACCCACTAAGGGCTGTTACACACCCAAAACTCACCTAGAAAATCTCTAATGAATCCTCACAAGACTGTATATCCTAGTTCTCCAATTAATACTTGTCCTAATTGTCTCTACTAACCTAATTACACATTGGATAATACCCAACTTGCCTCTCTTTCTCTCTGGGTGGCGGTTACATACAATGTAATGGTATACAAACCATAAGACTACCTAGTACTAATAAATCTTGCACAAACACAGTTCACAATTAAGGATGGAGTACTTAGTGGTTTAACCAATACAGTACAAGGGAAAGCTAACTAGAAACTTAAAAACCACTACTAGGGCACGGTTTGGTTTTGATTTATGACTACAGGATGTACACTTGTACACGAAATTATAATGAAACCACATGTAAATTTTCATTGTAAATCATAAACAATGACTTGGGAACGTATATGATACTTAAACAAACATTTGTATGTGAGATGCGACGTGAAAATAAGTTAAACATACGACATCTTGTTGCTAGGGCACATTTTCGAAACATGTATATCATTAGGGGAAACCAACGAGCCACGAAGGGCTTTGTGTAAACCAAACATGCTCACGGTTTGGGCCTAACAGGCCCAACGGCCCAATGGTGGACTGTGGCTTATTAATAAGCTCATTCGAGCTTATTGAATGAGCTAAGAACCTTAATAAACTTGAAATGGAACAAACATGCATGGGTTAGACTCCTAATGGGCCTCTCTATCCCAATGGTCGCGTACAAGACCAAATGGGCCTAATAAGCCCATTCGGCAAGCCCACAGCTTATAAATAAGCACTCTCGGGCTTATAGGAAGTTTAGGAGCTTATCGAACTTGTATAGGCCTAGGATACTATGTTATGTGCTTTAGAAACCAACCGGACCCTTAATGGACTTGGTAGCCTATTACCAAGCCTAAATGAGAGCTAATAAGCCACAATAAGCATAAACAGCTTATTGGTGAGCTTAAACAGTTTAATAAGTTAATTGTGAACTTAGAGATGCTAATGGACCAAAAAGAAATAAGCCCGAACCCCTAGAACCCTTATCAAGCTTGTATCAAGCCTAACAAGCCTAATAACGAGGCTTATTTGCTTATTCGATAAGTTGAACAGTTAACAGTCCTTAAAAAGCTTAACGAGTTTAGACAATAAGTTAAAATGCTAAGGAAAAACCTTTTAATGTGTTTCGGGTTGAGTTATTGGGCTCGCTAGCCCAATAAGCTCGAATAAGCTCTCCTAAGCTTATTTTCAGCTTAACCAACTTGAATAAGCTGAATGAAAACAATTGTGCCTTTAAAACCCTATTGGACCCTTAAAACACTAAACGGACCTTAACGGGCATAATAAGGTCCGTTAAGCTAAAAATAAGCTCGATGAGCTTATTTATAAGCTGAAACAGCTTTGATAACTTATTTGGACTTAACAAAATGAAGTGCCACTTGTTGGGATTTATTTGGAGTTAAAATGCAATTTTTACAAGTCGAGGGACTAAAAATGTAAATTTACGAACTTGAGGGTTAAATTGTCATTTTCGGATATTAAATAAGGTGAGGGACTGTTTTTGAGTCATTCTGAAACTTAGGGACTGAAGTGTAACTATAAAGACCTAAATTACATTTTTGTAAACTTAAAGGACTAATTATGTAATTACCGAAACTAAAGGGTTTAAAGTGTAAATGTTTATATTTTATAAACCTAGGGACTAAAGTGTAATATCTAGAAACTTAAGGGTATATTTGTGGACAAAAGTGAATTAATAAAACACTTAACGAAGTGGTCGAATATTAATATATTCGGACATTAAACAGGTTTAATTTACGACTTAATAAATAAGTATATTTATTAAGAAAGTATATCCGTTTTCCCGAGAGCCATCGTAATTTCAAATACCATAATCGCGTGCGCTTCCACACAAGTGATAACCGTATATATATAAACTTAAAAATCGAATTTAGTTTATACATTGAGTCGTTAGCCTAAATATGTAGACTGAGACTTGACCGTATTTATTTAGGTATCTGACGGCGTGATTCATTGCTTACTTGGATATTTATTATCATTCAGAGAACTACCTGCTAAGGTGAGTTCATAGCCCCATGTTTTACAGTTATTTAAATGATTTACATCTTTGGGGTGAGAACATGCTTTGTTTTACAAATTGGACGCAAGTGTACATTTTATACTATGATTTCGTGTTTGCCTAAGTAGCGATAACCCACTGAGCCCTGTTATCATGAACTGTCAATTACTGGATTGTAAGCGCGAATGTTATGAGTAGATCTATTTGGGATTGACATCCCCGTTCGGGTGACTAGCTATCACCGGGAACGAACGTTGTAACATGTCGGATTTGGGATGTTTCGGGTTAGAACATCATTCATGGGCATTCATTGGCAATTTATTGCATTCATACTTGTCGAGCTTCAGTGTCATGAGCTTAGGAAAACGAAATTACTTTTTATGATGTTTGCATGTGTTGCTTAATCATACACTTGGAAATCTTGCGGTCCTGCTATTGATTTACACAAACCTATGAATTCACCAACTTTATGTTGACATTTTAAGCATGTTTTTCAGGTCAATAAGGCACGAGGTGCGATGATACATTGGAAGTCAATAATTGAAGAGTCAACACATAAGATTTGGGGTCTTATTACATTTTGGGGACAATTGTTATAAACCGAAATCTTTATTTATATTGTTGAACAATTTGAAGCCATGGGCTTATGTAACAAACAAGTATTTTGTTAATCCAATGTATCTTTTTCAAACGACACGTTTAATAGTCGTTCTCAGATCTTGTGCTATTGATCCATAAAGTAACGCCCTCGGATATTCAACATTCCACTGCGTACTAAGATTTGAGGGTGTTACACTCGTAGCTGGAATCTTTGCTTCCATGAGAAAGTCACACAGTTTGGATTTTCTAGAAGCGAAGATGAGTCTTGTATATATGTCAAAGTCAGTGGGAGTGTTGTAGTCTTCTTAGTATTATATTTATACTCATAGGCACGATAATTCCCTACGTTACAACTTGTGTAAGAGAGATCTGGTTGGGGAGAAATGTTTCGCTATGAAAGATTTGGTGAGATGCAACATATATCTTGGTTAAGAATTTACAGTGAGATTGGTCAAAATGTCTTACTAGGACTTAGTTCAGGACACAGTACTTAGATAAAATTTAGAAAAAGAGTTTAAAATGGAGGAATTCTAGTAAAGAGAATACTACCATTACATCATAGCGATAAAGAGTTAGTAAGGATCTATGTCCAAAAACTGATGAAGAATGGACCCGAGTGAGTCATATGTCCATTATGCTTCGGCTGTAAGCGGCTGTAAGATCGATCATGCATGCCATGACGTGTACAAGGCCTGATGTCTCCTTTGCTTTGAGCATGGTGAGTCAACATCAGCAGAAACCTGGTGAAGGTCATTGGACAGCTGTAAAGAATATTCTTAAGAATTTAAAAAATACTAAAGACAGGTTCTTAGTTTATGGTGGAGAAGAAGAACTCAGAGTGACTGGTTATTATGATGCAAGTTAGCAAACAGATAAAGATGATAGTCGTTCATAATCTGTTTGGATATTCTTGCTGAATGGGGAAGCAGTGACATGGAAAAGTTCAAAGCAAGATACAATGACAGACTCCACATGCGAGTCCGAGTATATTGCAGCTTGTGAGGCTTCAAAGGAAGCTATCTGGATGAAGAATTTCATTGGAGATCTTGGAGTTGTTCCAACAGTACAAGACCCCATTGAAATATTCTGTGATAATGAGAGTGCAATTGCCTTGACTAAAGAACTCAAGGATCACGAAAGTCAAAGCATATTGAAAGAAAATACCATTTTGTTCGAAGCAAAGTAAAAGAAGGACACGTGATTGTGAAGCACATACGATCAGAGGATAATCCAACTGATCCATTCATAAAGGCATTGGCTAAGTCCAGACACGATAAACATGCTAGGAGCATAGGATTGAAAGATAATATAAAGTTTTAGTTGTTAGTTTGAATTTGAAACATTATAAACAATGATTGATATTGTAATGGATTTGGTGATTAAATAATGGAGATTTATTTATTTGCATGTGTGCTACCATTTACTATTGTTTATCATTGTGTTTTATTTTTGCATGTTTAGAATCCACTTCCTAAGTACTTAGTTTACTCAAACCTCCTCAGTCGTTCATACTACCAGAAGTAAGTATTGATTTAAGACTGTCATGGAGTGTTGGTAGATTGTCTATAAAGATTAGACATAGCATAGAGAATGCTGCAACACTCATGAGTACTTAATGGGAATTAAGTATAGGAGAAATTCGTACTTAGAGAGATTACTTCATGGATTAATATCACGAGTAATTCTAATATGATAATATCCTCTATTCTTAAAATGGAGATACATCGAGTTTCTAGTTTTTCAAGTCTGTTATACTTTAGTTTATTCAAACACTGCGCGTAAATGCCAGTTATAAAGGATATGCTAGGTATGACATGATGAATAAACTAGTTCTATGTATTCAAAGTTTATTTGTTCCTTTTGCCTAAATGGGAAAGCGCTATCTATTGGCCCCTCGATGATTAGATGTTGACTTAAATGTGCTAGGCCTGGCCGGGACTAAATTGATGTGCTCAATTCAGTAGTCTCATATAGTCAAATAATTAAAAATCGAGAAACATAATGTTGAACCTAGAGATTGATTAAAATCCATGTCTCAGGTTCATACGATATCAGTAGAACAAAGGAATAGTTGATCACTTATCTAAGGGTTGTCTCTAAGATATGATTCAGAGTTCGGCAGTTGCATTGGATGGCACTCTCTACTTAGTTAATCAGGATAGACTTAGACCAATTATAGTTGATGACTTGTCTAAGTGGGAGACTGTTGGATTTAGTGTCCAAGTTCATAACTAATTGGTAAGATTGTCATCAAAAGTAGAGTCATTTTTAGGTTGCCCTCAGTGAATCGTTAAGAGAAATAATAAAGGAGAGATAATATTAATTAGAATTATTAATTGGTCTATTAATTTATTAATAGTTGGTAAATTAATTAGAAGCTAATTATAAAGAAGCATAGGTTGAATATGAACTAATACAAGGTGTATTAAGTTGAACGGGCCGGGAAGACCCATAAGGGACCCATGGGACGTTTTTGGGGGATCCCACATCCCTCCAAAGAGCTATTCTAAGTCCTTTCCTCTCCATATAAATAGAGGGGCATGCCAAGGCTTTATTTGCTCATTCTCTCTTTCTCATTCCTACTCCTTGTAAGAGTCAACTCGTGTAATGAGACCTTAGGAGTTCGAATCCCTTTTCTCTTTGGTTCGTGGGTGTGAGCTATTAGAGGTACTCTCGTTTGAGTACTTGCCTCCAAGTTCGACCAAGGTGGTCTGTGTGTGAGAAATCTGATTTTCTCAAAGGTTAGTATTTTCTTATTTATTGATTTATTTATTTCTTTTAAGTTGATTTTATTTATTAGGTTAAGTCCTTTAGGGTTTAGTTTCCTTCTTTCCCTAGATTAATTGTTGTTTCCGCTTTATGTTAATCTAGTTAGGGTATAGAAAACCCATTAGTTTTTGCATTTTCAACTATTGGCCCATCAACTGGCCCACTAACACCTTTAATCTGTTTATCTACAGGCCCGCTAACCTCTTTACTAAGTTTATCCACAAACACTACCACATTCCTCAGCAGGGTTTACATCATTAAATGTTTTGAAAACAGGGGTTTGACTATTACATTTCACTCTAACTCTGAACTTGTCATTCTTGTAAACATGTAATTGTCTTCTTTGCTCAACAGCTACCTTAGATACCATTTTCAATACAAGAGATTTATCACCAAATTTCCTACCAACAAAAAAATTATCCTTAGAAACCATACCTTCTTAAAATAGTTGTTGTTTGGCTAACTTTCTCAATGCTTTATTCCTCTCTGCTTCTACATCACCCTCATAGTCAGTTTCACTATCAAAATATTCAAGATTAAGTTCTTCATCCTCAAAATCATCATTGTTTTCTACTTGATGCCTTGTGAAACCCTCCCATTCAGCATTCTTGTTATATGTCCTCCTAAAGTCACCCATATTAACCTGAACATCCTTTATTATGTTATCCTCATGAACCATGACATCCTCATCTTCACCTATATTTGGCATACTAGATTCACCTTTCTCAAAAACAACCCTATGCTCATTATCTGTGTTAAGATCTGAAAAAAATAGATCAAACTCATTTGTCATATCAAAATGAGGAGGCCAGTTTTTAGATTCTTTTCCTATGTCAACAGCATCCACACGCTATTCATTTCCTATCTGAACAACATCCACACCATGTTTTCCTATCTGAACAACATCCACACCCTGTTCTTTTGCTATTTAAGTTTGCATGTAAATAATCTCTATTTCATAATTGTGTGTGTCACTTTCAACCCCATCTCATTGTTCAAACATTTTCTTTGAAAGTGCTTTCTTAGATAGTTTTTTAACAAACTTATTCTTAGGTTTACTTGCAATACCTTTTTTCTTCATAGGCAGTGGGTTTGACATGGATTTTGGTACATCGATATCTATATTTTTATAACCTACCAATTTTAGCATCTCACTAAGTTCATGAATTGAAAACTCATCTGAATCAACCCCATCAAACCAATTGACTTTACCATTCATGTAACGTCTAGGAGATCCCAATGTGAAAAAGCCACCATGGTTTATCTTCAATGTAAACAAAGTAGGGTTCTTTGAAGAATTAATAAACAACTAAACTAAAATCACACAAATGATCAAGAACACTTATTAAAAGGTGTAATTATACAAAATCAGCCATCTAATAATGATAAAAAAAAACTTGTAATCAAAATGCATACCATATGCTTCAACAGGATCAAAAGATTTCCCTAGTGGACGCAATGAGCATTTTTCAAAATTAACCATCTGACTCAATTGTGTGTTTTAGGGTTTTAGATTTAGTTTAATTGTGTTTTGATAATGGGGGAGAAAAAGGTTTACACTAATTGTTTTTTAGGTGGGTGTTTAGGTGAGAAACCCTTAATGGGAGGGAACCTAAAAAAGACAAAGTTACCCTCACGTTTTTTGTCACGTAAGGGGTTTTTGACATTAGTTTAATTAAAAATGTGGATAGTGCACTGGATCCGTAAAAAAGAGAAACCACGAGGACATGACCCGATGAAAAAAAATCACAAGGACCACAAATGTAGGACCCGGCAAAGCACATGGACGATTTATGTAATTCTCTCTATTTTAAAATACACATTTTGATATCCAAGGATTCACCAATCACTGACATATTTATTGAGTTCGTCTAAACTAGTTGTCTATACCGGATGTTTGGGGGTGTTTGTTTTAACTAAGAATTTTAACTTAAGTTGTAAAGTGTGTAGTTTGATAAGAAGAAATAATTAAAAGGTAAGAAGCATATTGAGTTTTTTTAATTATTATTTTTCTTTCTAACCTACCAATATTTTTAGTGCAAACTAGTAAATAAATATATCTTTTATCATAATCATTTTTACAACGAGGCGTCCAGACCCGTGCGTTGCACCGGACTTGTTTTTGGATAAAAATTTGAACTTTTACTTATGTCACGTATTGTATAATTTGATCCCCGTGCGATGCACATAGGTTGTGCCTAAGTGTTCAGTGCCGAATGTTGGTGTAAATTGTCGAGGTGTAACTATAATGGTGCATGTAAGTGATGGTGTTTTTATGTATAGGTTGTGCCTAAGTGTCCTTGGCTTGGATTAACATTCCGTAAGAGCATTATGAAGAGTTCCTTTTTTAAGCACAGGGCATGCAGTGGCATCCCTGGGAAATTTAAGGAATTTAGGAACTTGATGCGGTATACTTGTTGTTGGTCTAGAGTATCTATTGATGCCTTGCATTAATGTGTATGAGAATTCATTTTACAGATATGTATAATTTATAATTAGCTCCAATGGCTTCTTTCACTTATAGTGAAACTTCTTCTTGAATCAAATTGTGTTATCAAAGCATATAAAAGAACCAATTCGCTGGGCGAGTTTTGTTTATTGCGTTTGTCCTATGAAATTTTAGCTACGTTTTTTCGTTATAGATTTTTTTGTCTACGAGTTTTGTTTATTTTATTCATACCCCCAAAAACTCCTTATCATTTTAACAACAAAGTATAAAGGATATTATAATATTTTGATGTGTTTTGAAATATGCAAGTGATGGAATCTTAAAATTTGCATTGAATAGCAGAAGTGCAAGCCAATATATTAATTGAATGAAAATTTTAAGATTCCATCATATTCAAAATAAGAAAATAAGTCTACCATGCAATTGGGTTCAACACCAATTCATACAAATTTGCTAAAAAAATTCCTTTTTTCTTTTAGTTGATTACAACCTTTATAAAAACACATCTTGGGTTGGAACTATCTTTTATTAAAACAAAATAGGCATCAAAAACTTAAATTTCGGTTTTCTCAGTTCCAATTTGTTTATATAATTAGGTCTTCGTGTACCACTTTTTACCATTTATATATGTAAACTTCAGATATGAATATATCAATCAGTTACCATCCGTTGTTGCAAGGTCTTATCAGTTTAGATACTTGTCGCCCATGTTGCCACCACAATTTTCGTGGAAATTGATGTTTTAGATTGCGTTGTGTAAAACCTTCTTTATGTTGTACTACTGATCATAAGAGCCGGTATATCAACCCATTAAAAAAACTTGAGTAAATTTCAACAGCCGATGTTTCCAACAACAATAGTAAGCTACATTAAGAAATGTGGTTCTAAAGTCAAAGGAGTACACAAAAGATTTAGTACGCTTTGCATAGCTTCATATTAGCCCATCCTATCAAACTTCAAGCACTATCGCGTTCATCCGCGTATTTCATCAGATGGGTTGGAACCTTCTCTTCATAGCTCTTAGCACCCATAGTCTTGTTCAAAGTATCTCTTTGCCTGGTGAAACATGGAAAGATCAATAAATGATATAGATAATACCTCCAAGACATGTGACATATTCGACCCATTTTCACATGAATACTCCCTTTGGACTGTTGTCTCGTTGAGACATATACAGACACTTCAAATCGTTTTATATCTAAAATAGACTTCGAATATGAATCAAAATATTAGACCTAGTATACTATTATGTGTCTCATTAGTGCCTTCATTGTTCATATATTAGTTTAGTGGGTCAGCCTAACCCATAGCAGTTAAATCAAGACAGATACCACACTTATATTTGTGAGTCAACCTAACCCAGACCAACCCGTTTGACCCACATTAAAGAACAAAGATATTTTTTTAAGATAATGACCTAATTTTGTATATGACAAATGCACTGACATTTGCTTGAACTCCAACAGACATGTTTCCATTGACATATTGTTGTTACATTTATCCATCAGTGATAGCCATAATGTATTTATAGTGGAATAATCAGCAACCATCCTTAGTTTTACTGAGCATTTTTATTTTGGTTGACGCAATTCTATTATTTGTCTCTATGACATCTATAGTCATATTGGGTTACACTCTATATCTTATGGGTCAAGTGGCTAATATATAAAAAATTAGCAAGTGGGTCAAAAACTATTGAAAGTGTATTCTTTTGATCCAGAATGTAAAAGATCCTCGATCATTGTTGAAATATTATAGTGTTACAGTTTTAATGCGAAAATTTAACACTTAATAATTTCTATTAAAAGATTTGGAATTCCGAACCCGTTTTAACTCACAACAGTCAGCCACTTTGATCCAAACACATGTATTGATGAATGCAATAAACAGCTTATACCTGAAGATTATGGACATCCTATTTTGGTTCACAGGTGTCACACCCCATAAATTTCAAGTCAATATTTTAACCTTTTCTGATTATTATTTTTGACTTTTATACGTTACGCTTGAATCTGGCAATTTTTCGGGAAGTTGTACCGCGTAAAACTAAAAATCGTCATCAGACGCATTCCGACTTCGGACTTGGATTAGTCTACGTGTTATATGAATTATTTTATCATTTTAAAGGGGCACGTAGGTCACGTTCACTTTCGTTTGTGATTTATACGTTTTTCGCGTACGTCGTACAGTTTTAGCATTTTCAGTTAAACGGAGACCCGAAAACCCGCAATATTTTCGTGTAAACTTTAATTATCATATATCTTGGTTTTAGAAGTCAAAAATATTGTGGTCACCTATCCCCCTCTACTTCAAACACATGCATACACCCACACTTACATAAATCAAAGAGCATCTTTCATCTTTTAATTTAAATTTCAAGTCTCACATGCAAGATGGTGACATTCTTGTAGTTTTCCCCATGCAAGAACTTGTGACTTCTTACACCCTTTATCTTCATGCACCATGGGAGGACCACAACTCCACTAAGCATTTCTTGTATTTAATTTTGGCTAGGAAGCAAGTCATGAAACCCCCACTTGTCTCTAGTCGTTCGAACCACAAGGACACCAAGAGGAGTCCAAGACAATTTTCATAACCCATGGTTCACATAATATCTCTAAACCCTAAACCCTTGTTCCTATAAATACCGTGTGATAACACTTCTAGGTCATCTATTTCAAGACAAGCATCACAAAAATTTATCTTTTCTCTTTATTTCTTTCTTGCTCACGGCACCAAACAAACACCCTATTAGGGTTCATTTTTCTTGATTTCCTTCAAGATCTAAGTATTCTAGGTTGATCTTTGTTCATATCTAAGGTGATTATAAGTGTTGGTTCTTTGATTCCAAGGGTTTGTTCAAGATCTATAGTTAGGGTTTTGGTTTATCAATTGGGTTTTTGCAAGATTTGTTATTGGGTTTAAGATCTAAGGTTTTCATAGTTAGATCTTGTGTTTTCATCTTGATATTTCTTCTTCTTGTAAGTATGTTCTTGATCTTTCTTTTATCGTTCTCTTTTCTTGATCAAGTCTTATATATATCCTTAGTGTTTGTGTTATTTCAAAAGAAACTAGTAGGTTTATAAACTAATAAAGTTTTCATATGTTCTTGATATTTTTACTTTATAGGAAATGAGGTGAACATGTGGGTTGCAACAAAGATGTATGATGGGATAGGATAGATTAAGTTTGGATTTTGATGGTTGGTTTAGAATGAACGGGATTAGGTTAGTTATAGGCACTATTAGAAGTTTTGGATATGGATTTTTAAAGAAGCGTTTTGTGAAAAATATAGTGTGCAGACCCCCATTTATTTGGGAGGTTTTGGGTGACTTAAAAATGTTTTTCATTAGGTAAAGAATGTATTTATTAGAGAGCAAGTTTCTGCATAGATAGATTTTCACATATCAAACATTAAAAGCGGATTTGAAACGGCCAAGTTATGGCGAAATGAATTTCGGAACACTTTTTGAAAAAATAATTGGTTCAGTTGCTGATTGGAAATTAAAAAGAGGTTTTCGGACACTTTCGGTCATATTTGAGCTTTTAAAACATTGGCGAAACGTATATAGACAGTAGTATATTAAGTGAAAACTTTAGAAACGTCACAAATATATTGTCGGGATTTCTAAAACGGGAAACTTCTAAAAATAGTAACTTTTGATATTTATTAACGAGATGGACTTGGAAGTTAGGCGTTTAGGTTTAAGTAGCGCGTTCTAGGTTAATGGAATCATCGAATATTAGAGGACGGTATTAACGTCCCGAAACTTAGAACTTTCCTAAAACAGTAACTTTCCAAAAATAGAAACTTTTCGTATAACATGGCGTAACGTAACTATAAACCTTATACTTTCATGATGACACATTTTCCTAGATAAACTAAAGCGCAAACATTTATGGATGTCTATTTTTCTTACAAGCGTATTATCCGATGTTTCGTATTTATTTCTCGTTTCTAAAGCGCGTCTATTAATTAGGTCGCGGTTAGAGTCATTCGTTATCGTTATTCGCTTCGTTGAATATCTTGCTCACTACTTGCTTAAGGTGAGTTCATAGCCCCACGTTTTTACTACTTTGCTTTACTATTTGGGGTGAGAATTGATTGCTTTTAAATATTGGACACAAATGCTTTACGTTTTCCCAATCTTGTTTACGTGTTGCCTAAGTAGTATTGAAACTTGTATGCCCGAGTTATCATGAACCGTTAGTTACTTATGATCAGTTGGATTGGTAAGTGAGCGCGAGTATTGTAAATAGATCTATTGGGACTAATCATCCCCGTCCGGGTAAATAGCTCTTACTGGATCAACGGACGTATACCATGTCGAGTGATACGGTAAAGCGCCATGATGGCACCCGTCAGGGCAAGTTTATTAAGCATTATGCATGCTTCCATTACATTTAGCCTCGGTGTCATGAGCTTAGTGCAACGTAAATGCCTTTTTATGTGATATTGTATTTGTTATAATAGTCACATGCATTAAAATTTGTGGTCCATTCTTATATCAAAATTCAAACCTATGAATTCACCAACTTTGTGTTGACGTTTTAGCATGTTTTTCTCAGGTGCTTAGCTGTGGATGTCTTTATTTGCTATATGGTGTCGCCTTGCATTGGACCGATTTACTATTATCATCTGTTTTAACATCGTTGTCAATTTCTAGAACTTATATTCGCTTCCGCATATTATCTATGAACCTATGTAAAACTTTAACTACTTTCATTTAATGCAACGATGTTGGATTTCTAAACGTACCCTTAGAGGTCGTTCTTTGTATCTTGTGTGATGTATATTATGACGTCACGCCTCCGGACACGTGTTTCCGTCCAGGCCCCGTTTGGGGGTGTGACAACAAGTTCTTCTTTGTTCATTATGTTCGTTACAAAATGTATTTGGGCGTGATCAGAAAGTGAAGCGGCGGGCAAAACAATAGTCTTCCAGTACCGATTTATGCATGCAACATTTCTTATGTGAGACCAACAACCTATTTTATACATATTTAGAAATGCATCAATGTTTATTAGTGGTATAAAAATACAAGAGTTAATTGCATAAATGGTCCCTGTGGTCATCCAAATTTAACGAAAATGGTCCCTCAAACTTTTTTGTAACGAAAATGGTCCTCATGGTTGTGAAACATAACAGTTTGGTCCCTATGGTAAGAGGATTCATAACGGTTTTGGTCCCTATGACTACCAAACCCGTTATGTTTCACAACCATGGGGACCATTTTCGTTACAAAAAGTTTGAGGGATCATTTTTGTTAAATCCAGACGACCATAGGGACCATTTATGCAATTAACTCAAAATACAATATAAAAAACACCACAAAGGCTTTGTATAATTTCGAGCCTGCATATACCCAAACAAAATAGAAATATGTTTTATGGTAGATAGCAACGGGAATGGATATCAGTTCCTAAATGCATCCCCTGTAATACGCATAAACCCATACATCTGATAGGTATGGAAAAACCACAATGTAATACTATATCCTTCCTGATCTTAAAACTCATACCCTCAAACTAAGCACATTAAAACCTCAACCCAAACTCATCTTTTGGAGTCGCGAGGTGTAATGTGTTCCTTCAATCTTCTTATTGCACTTTTCCAAACATTATTAAGCCTATATTTATTTAGATCTACTTCCATGTGTTCACATTCTGAATTCTTAATCTAAATGTTCGTAACCAATAACTTGTGTTGGTTAACTAAAACTTTGGAGCATAAAACATTTAGCTTGCCAACTTTAATAAATAGCTTTATTATAAGACGAATAGTGTTAAACTAAATCTACTGATTATTAAAATCTCGCACAAGGCAGAGACGAAGTAAGTTCCTCTTGCTGCTGATAGAGACGAAATGAAGAAAATTACTAAACAGTAGGAAATAACTTTACCTATAGGTTATATGAGCTGATGTAGCTTTTAGTTGCAACATTATTCCTTCTTTTGCTCGAAGATCATCCAAAATATTTGTATCAAACATATTGCAAAGCAAACCTGTAAGGAAGAATTGTATATTATTTTTAGAATTAATGGGTCGGATGTAGGTATTTCATATCATACTTTATATAATGCTACAGTTGAAGCGACCCATTTAAAGATAAAAGGGTCAATGAAAACAGGTTCAAACCGGTTTCAGTTACCATGATTGCTTTCAGCTGAATTCTTGAGACATTTGAATATTGTTCGTGCCCCAAATGATAAGCCTATTCGAGTCAGAGGCCTACAAATTATAACCATCAACAAAATAATTAAAACTTTTGAGCTGCTCTTATAAAACCTTTGTAGATACAGAATAATGTGTTTTTTTGAACATGTTACCTTGCAATCCCTTAACAAACACTTCAGCAAGCAGTTTTCCAGCCTTGTCGGATCTAGGGAATGAACAAACTCAGCTTCAATTAACGAAAATAAACGATGATTACAATGAACCATAAACACGATACTTTATAAAAAGTAATATTCCTAACGCGATCAGATGTAGTAGGTTCGAAAACAACTGATTGATGCCACAAGACCTGAGCTTGAATCTTCCTGCAAAATGAGTGATACAATGTCAACCATGTGGTCGTAACAGATTATGTTTTAGTCATCCAATCAAACACTTTCATACAACTATTAAGCAATCATCTTTCCAATTAGCATATTGGGACGACTTATTAGAGATAAAATTGACTTTGGACCCTCATTTTTAACCTTAAAACGTTTAAGAAGAGATATGCATCCCTTTAATGTTCCTTTATCCACTTTTCATAAATAAATTTAACATAATTGTGAAATAAAAAAAAATCCAAACTCAATATTCTACAATGCTTAGTTTTTTTTAGGTAAAGGGTTACCCCGGTAAAATAACTACAATGCTTAGTTTAAGTAGCTTATAATTGGTTATTTATAAGGAGAAGCTGAACAAATAACTAACTTGAATACCAATGTAAAAAAATTTAAAAACAGTAATCTGGTCAACCGCAATCGGAACAACCTTAGCGCATTCTCTCAAGCCTCCTTTCGTTTTAGAGCCTACAAAAGTCACAAAACATAATTAAATTCACCAAAAAAACACCTACTAAAAACTCTTCAATAAGTAGCTTATTTCATAGTGCTTATTTTGACATGCAAATAAAATTACCAAAAAGCACATTTTTTTGTCATATATCATTTTCGATAAGCAAATCTCAACGCGGCATAAAATAAACATCAGCTAATCAAAACATAGAAACCAAAACCCCTAATTTATCTATATAAATATGGAATTCAATTGCAATAAAACTTACAAACCGGTAACTAATCAACATTGAGGACATGGCAAATTAACGATCACAGATCAATTTTTTCAATTTTGCTGCAGATATTGGCACGGGTTCTATGGCGTCGGTCCCAAGATGGCATGTGTTCTTATCAGTAATCTTGGAGCATCCATTACAGAAGTTGCAAAAGATGCACTTGTTTTAGGTATGGTCAAAAGAATAAGATAGACGGTCTGCAATCTTATGCCTTTATGGCTTTAGCTGCAGGTGGAGTTTTAGGCAATTGTCTGGGCGGTTTTATGGTCTTTTGGTTTTCTTGTATAATTTTCACAACCCAGTTTACAAACATTTAATACTACTCAATAAATGTAAGGAGTGAATCTTTTAATATACGAGACATTCAGACTCGTGCGTTGCACATGAGTTGTATTTATTTGTTGAGTGCGTAATGTGTTGTTGCGTTGGAGGTGTGTAATTATGTCGTTACTAACCTAATCGACCCACTGATAAAAGAGAGCATACACATTTAAAAGGAAAGCATCAAATGAGCCCAAAGATAAAACTAAATCTTTCAAATAAGGTAAACTATCTTTTACAACCACAATGGCCGCACGCACATTAAGGCGTGGATAATCTCCCTACACCTAAAAGCATAAAAAAAACATAGACCAACTCCTACATCTTACAATAATAAGAAAAACACTTGGACGAAAGAATAGAAGTCCTTCGATACCTAATCTGACCTGATATTTTCAGCTCCCGCATATGTAATAAAGCTTTGTGGATAACAGAACTTTTCACAACTGCAACCTCCATTGCTTCCTCATATCGCATTTAAGTTTAAGACTACTTAGCAACCAAAAAAGACGCATCCCTCTGTGGTTACTTTTTTCTTAGTCTTTAGAACTCACTCAGACCCCCGAGCATTTCTCTAAGGCTTTTGTTACAATACCCAGGCCCGACACCAATTCGTCAAAATGTACAAATCAAGCTAAATCTGCTTGTGCAAATACAATAATAACATATATTGCAAACAAATCGGTGTGTGATAAAAGTCAACATTCGTCACTTCTTAAAAACATTAAGGATACATAGGGTACATCCAAAAGCCTAAAAAGGACTACATAACAGAAATGTAATATCTTGTTATGCGTGCAATTTATAAAAGAAACATAAGTTTTAGCTCAAATCTTATCAGGATGCTCTTTTATAATTTAATTACTGTGTTTGTATTTTTGTTAGTATAAAACATTGCATCTGGGAGAATCTATCAGCTTGCCTCACCACCTTATTCTCTATAATGCATTAGCAAGATCCATTCTAAATTTTTTGACTTAATTAATGATCTATATAGAGATAGAAAGTGTAAAACAGCCTTAACTCCATTAAGTTAGCCAAAACCAAGTAAGCAAAACTGATTTCATATATCGATATAAAGGGAAGGTTGAAGGAGGCACTCATGCAAATTAGATATAGTTTCAAGACATGACCATGTTTTAAGTAATTTGGTACTTAAAAATCTAGCAAGAACACCACATGATGCAACAATATCCAAACACCCCATGCTGCAAGTTGCAGCTGTTATCAAAACACCTGACTGCAAGTTGAGCAGTATCCATAACACCTTCTGCAAGTTTACAGGCATTATCCAAACACCCCTGCTGCAGTTGCAGCATATCTCAACTACCAATATCTAAAAACTATTACTAAAACATTATCAGAACATCATTTAAATAGCGTGATATACACAACTACTATGAAATCATAAATCATCATGTAATGAAAGACAAATCTCACGATTCTGAATAATGTAATGTACAATGTCTCTCTCGCTCTCGCAATTAAAAGGGGAAAAGAATTTGAGTTGTCCTGACATGACGGCTCAGCGTAATTCACATGGGTGATGATACGGCTTGTTTCTACAACTCAATGGGCTTTCGGTGTTGAAATATAAAAGTAACCAAACATGAACAAACTTGAGAAAATGCATTTTCATAAATAAAACTAAAAATTAGAGTATCGCATGATGGTAAAATAGGGTCAAGATTTTACTTGGGAATTGGCACCTTCTTTCTCACTCATTACAATTTATCTTCCCCATGACTCCCATGAGCATGATTACACGGTCCAAAACGTATTATCGCAGCTGTACTTGTCAACATGCTTGCAAACAAAACAAATTCTCATGAAATTTTGATGATATCGGGCTATAAAATAATGAATCTAATAGGTTGAATTTATTCTCATTTCTATTTTTTTCCTTTCCATAATTACCGTTTGAAACTGAATTGAAATGATACCTAAAAGTTAAAAGTATAAAGAAGTCCCAAGTAACAATATAGAATATGATAAACCAAGATACATGTCTACATACGGTTATATCCCATAACATCAGGAAATCAACACACAAAGAATACATCAAGGTTTTATTCAGATATTTGGTTACGAATATGATTATACCTCATCTATTCCGGAAAGATAAAAGCGGGAGCGAGTTTTCAAAAGTCCAACATCGAGCAACATTCTCATTATTAAATCAGCCGCCTCTAGTTACTTGCACCAAACCCCTACATATTTATTTTAAAAGTGTGCATAATACCTATGCTGGTTAAATATTCAAAATTTGATAATGACAATGAGAAAGCAAACATCAGTCTCATTTTTTGCTTAAATAGTTTTTTACTAACTATGACAATAGAACTTAAACACGTAAAAGGCTAGTATTTTAAGATAATGCATGTGGGAGTTTGTATGTCGAGTAGGATGCAAGTGACATACCTATAGATGCACTCGTAGGCAAACGAAAAAATCTTAGTGTGCTTGAGGTAGGGAATAACAATGTCATGGAGCATACTATTTAAAGGCTCGTCAACGTAGTTATCGGCCTTCTCGTAGCTTTCTGTCTTCATATGCATACCTAGACGCTCATATAAAATGATTAATGAAGTGATGTAGTTCCATAAATTCTTGAAGACAATTACTAAGTGGTATCGTTTATCAAATAACCTGCGATTACCTGAGCAAGTGTGAATAGTTACACCGTAAGCTAGCCTCCAAGTTGCAAAACAAAGTTCCAGTCAGTCTTGTTTCTATTAATTTGCTTGCCATCAACAATTAAATATAGCAGGTTTTTGTGCCCTTAAAAACGCTTTGGATGACTCTTAACCCGTTCGACCCATTTGACGCATTCATTAAGTAGTCTTAGACATATTTTCTATCTACCAATGGCTGAGAGATGAAAACCATTGTCTTTGTATCCTTGTTGCTGTCTTTTTGACTATCTACTTCCGCATATCCGTTGTCTTGAACTCGGTCTGGCTTTGTAATTCCTTTTTCTGTCACATAAATAGCCACACCGTGTTAATGATGCTCATGATACACTCTAAAGGGCAAAGGGATAAATAACAAACCTTAAGCTCTTTTAATACCAAGTGTAGCTTGACCCTTTAGTTTCTGTTGCTTTTTTTATTCTCTTCTGAATCTGAGGCTTCACCCGAATAGATGGCGCCACCCGCTCATTCTTTTTGGAAGTACATTTTTTATCTGCTTGCTGGTCTGACTACAATATTAAGAAATAAGTTACATTGTATTCACCTTCATCTATCCACAATGTTTTATGCTTATAATTATAAACAGAAAATGTATACCTGAGCCACTATAAACTTTTATACCAGAACCATTAAAGTGATTGTTAGAGATGAACTTGAGAACAAACCTTGTCTTAACTGGGATAGCAAGACCCACATCAGTAGCAGTGATCAAGTTGAGGTTAGGTTATATAAGACGTCTTTGCAAAAATAAGAAGTCTCAATTTGTATAGGTCCATAACTCCATATGTCAAATGTAAATTTACAGCTAACTTTAGTGGTTCAATTAATTGTTAACACCTGAACCAACATACATAGATCTACTACTATGTGATCGCTCTAACTTTGTATCTGTGGCTAAATTATAATATATGTTCTACTTGTTTTCACCTAAATACATACTCACGTTATTCAAAGCACCTATTTAAACATGCTACCTCATTTTGTCAAACAAAACCAACAATAACCTGCTAGACCAACACTTCAGCAAGCAGTTTTCCAACCTTGTCAAATCTAGGGAATGAACAAACTCAACTTTAGATAGTTGTATACAATAAAGCTAACAGAATCACTGAATATAACACATGAATTCCACACACTTTCTCATGGTGTTTGTTTGATCTTAATATGAGCCTATGAGCTTTTTAGACTCGGCTTATATTTCATAAGGCCATTTCTTTTCTAAACTCGTAGTTCATCAACTTTTGAAAGATAAAGCCATAAGCCCAAAAATAAGCTTAAAAGGGTGTTTATTTAAACTTAATTTTGGGCTTATTCGCTTACGTTTTCCGGCGTATATTTTATAAGCCTTTTTTTGGCTTATTATTTTGAGACTCGTGCGATTATATAAGCTTATTACGAAACTTGTAAGCCCACAAATAAGCTTAAAAATACACCTCCTAAATTTCAAAATGATAAATCCCCAACTTCAAAACATCAAACCACATAATTTCCCATTTCCACATATCAAACCACACTAACCAAAGATCAATCTAATTGATATAATAACAATTCATGAAACAAACCTGCAACTCAAACCTCGGATAAATGCAATTTTGAATCCAATTGTTCATCTTGACTTGAAGGCAGAAAACCAAATAAATGTTTACCAATTTATCTATATATCAAATAAGTCAAAGAAATAACATACCTACCTAAGATTCTTTACACTTTAGATGGAAAGAATGAATCAAATTCTGAATAAACCTGCAATTGAAGAAAAACTAATGAATAAAAATACTAACTTTGTAAAAAAAATTACCTGGAACTGATTTGTTTACTTCAGCCTCAAAATTACAAATTGACAAAGATGAAGATGAAGCTTTTGGTTTTCTTGTATAACCGCAAGAATCCTTGACATGTACAAATCTCCTATGATTATTATTAATTGGGATAACCCATGCTTCTTGGTATTATTCCATTAATGTAAGAGGTTGTGTAACATGGATCGATTAAAGCTACATACACTTATATGAGCACTTCCTCCTCATAATGAGGACTTGGTTTATGATTAACATCATTTAAAGTGTTGTTATGAATCTGTAGAGTTTGCATCATTAACATCTTGAGATGTTTGTTCGCATTCCTTCATTCTATAACTCAGGGTGTTTATAACTTAAGAAGTCGAAACTTTGCAGACACTAATAAAGATCACATCCACACTAATTATGGGCACCTTCACGTTAATTTTTAAGGACCGAGTCTTTAGATGTAATAGATAAGATAAGATTTTATATCAAATTTAAACCATCAACAAAACAGGCGCATCCTTATTAGAGCTCAAAGTTCCCTATATACATACTTTTAAAAATATTTAGGGAAATGTCACATCCATTTGTGGGGATATATTGATTATATTTTGTACATTTGATATATGGGTGACAATTTAGGTCAGGTTCGGGTTTATAGGTTGGCGGGCAAAAAACACTAACCCAAACACGTCCCGCTTAAATAATTGGGTCAATAATGCTAACCCTAACCCGTTAATACATAACAAGAACACGACCTATTTAACCCATATATACATGGGGTGGTGGGTTAAATATGTTACACGGGTTGAAAATGTTAAATATGTTTCAAGTTGACTCATTTAACCCTTTTATCTAAAATTTTTGGCGCATTACACGGATTAAATAAGGTAAACGGGTTTGTGGATTGACACGTTTAACCCTCTTAACCCGTATAATAAAATATATATAATTTTTAATTTATAAAAAAATCTTTCAAAGATGGGTGAGTCAAACTACTCAACTTATTCTTAACCTCAACCCGACCTGTTTAATAAACAGGTTGGATGAGTCGACCCATATTAAACTGAAACTTGTTAACTTCTGTGTCAATTTCAAATCGAATCAGAAATTGCCACCCCTAGGGTTGTTAACGAGTCGAGCTTTTAACGAGGTACTCGAGCTCGAGCTCGTTTAACTCGAGTCGAGCTTGATAAATTTCGAGCTCGAGTCGAGCTCAAACAAAATGTAGAGCTCGAATAATTTAACGAGCCGAACTTTTAAATTTAGTATTTAGCTCGGCTCGTTCGATAACTCGTTTAGTTATTCGAGCCGAACGAGCCAACGAGCTTCTCGAGCTAAACGAGCCAAACGAGCTAATCGAGCTAAATATGTAGTTTCAAAATATTTCGATTGTAAAATTTTAATTACTATTAGTATTTTAGGTTAAACATAAAACCAAAACTAACAATATGTTAACCTTCAATCACATCAAAGATCTACAATTTAGTTTTTATATAATTATAAACTAGTAAACTTGGGCCTTTGTTTATATAGACTTCACATTGCCTTCCTTTTGTTTCATTCATTCAATGTGGGATGTGAAATGATTTTTTTTCTTTTGTTTTTTTTTCATTCAAACTTACAAGCATTACTTAGATTGTTAATACATATGAATAAGTTAACCTTAAATACATTTAGTTATGTGTCAAATAAATTGTTATTTATGTATATATTTATTGATCATATAGTTGTTAAATTAGTTTTATGCTAGTTAAGTGTATTATAAAGAAATAACCATTATGTTTAATAACTCTTTATCAAATATATAAGTGAATGAAATCAATCATGAATACCACTAAATAAGAATTATGAATCAATAGATGATTTCAACGAAACTCGCTCGTATGACTCACATGGTGTTGGGAGTTATGTCAAGGGTTTTGTGATTAAAAATACAACATATGTATGTATATTGTATACAAGCGATTCTCTTTTATGTTTTTCACGCTTACACACACAAAAGACACATACGATGAGATTCAAATATGTATGATCACATGTGACATATACATATGAACTTAAATATGTATAGACACATAGGAAACTTACATATGAAAAGCGAAATCTGTATGGACACACTATGAAATACATCAATGCGGCCAATATTTACATATAAAGACACATATATGATATCTATGCATAAATTCAATGTGAGGTTGCTAAACACAATTGGTTCATGGGTCTTAGACAATAGAATATAAAAAATGTTATCATCTCAAATCTATTTGATGATGAAACACAAAGATTGTTGTTGGTAATATTCTTGTAGAAACTCTTTTTTGTTAGTTTAGTTATGAACTAACTAACTCTTACACTCGTTCAAATAATGTAAACTAGTTGTTAGATTTATGATAATGGTTTATTAATTATAATCCATTACATGTGAATACAAATGTGTTTACGCATACACATACAATGTCTCTCGTATGAGCATTTAAACAAACAAACATATACATACATTCTTACATATGATACGCACATACATTTACAAGAGACA
>BQNB010005367.1:0-16118 GCA_026074375.1 Tanacetum coccineum | reverse complement strand
CGAGCCGAGCTCGAGTCGAGTAGTTAATAAACGAGCTTGGCTCGTTTAGGCCAAAACTCGACTCGGCTCGGATCGTTAACAAATTATTTTTATTTTATTAGTGCTTGTTTAAGGGGATGTTAGTTGAATCTTAATGGTTTACGGAGTATTGAACTTTTGAAACTAGCTCATATTTATAACCCAATATCATCAGCCCAGTAAAACTGAGCCCAACAGCTACTCAGCTAGGTAACAACTAAAAAAACACTAAACCCTAAAAACCACATTTTCATTTTCCTTCACTCAACAAACCATCATCACACCATGTCACTCACCGTTGAACAACCCGTTATACCCGAACCAATAAACGAAACCAAACCATTCGAAGACCCTGAACTCGAAGAAGAAGATGACGATGCTGATGAAATATCATGGTCATCAGATTCCGATATCGGTGAAGCATTAGATTACTTGGACTCAAAAGAATCCGTTGACGGAGCGTTAACTCTTAACGCCAGACGTCCAAATGCTCACGGTGGAATTCATTCTAGACCTAACGCTTCTCCTCTTCAACCGTTGTCTAATCGGAATCAAAAGTTTACTAATCATATCAGAGCCTCTCCTTTAGAGGTATTATTTTACTTAACTGCCCCTCTAGCGAAATAAATTGTATTGTAAATTTTCTAAATTATCTGGCTTTTTTTGTAATTTGCCCCCTAAGAACCAATTTGTAGTGTAATTTCTAAAATTTATGCCCCCCTCGAGCAAAAATTTCTCATATTGTGATCGTATAAAACAAACTTTATATCACTTCACTTTACAAGCATTTAAGATTGTTCGGTTACAAACTTTACATAAGGGTAAATTGCACCAAAAAGTAACTACCTGTGACCATATTGTTATCGTATAAAACAAACTTCTTTTTTTCATCCGTTGATGTAAAAAACATTCTTTTGTTATAAAAGTAGATAAGAGATTGTCTTTAACATGTAAAAAGGGTGACGGTGAACCGTCACCATTTTAGGTGATATAGAAGGTCAATTGTATACATTTGTAACAAAATAAATGTTTGTTGCATCAAAGGATGAAAGTAAGTAGTTTCTTTTACGCGATAACAATATGGTCACAGTGCGTTACTTTTTGGTGCAGTTTACCCTCATGTAAATTTTTTTAGATATTGATTAGTGAATTGAGTTGAGTTGTTGAGCTTAGAGAGTTCATTAGTTTGCCACATAGTAACATATACACTTATCGTATGAAAAAATTGTAACTAACTTTGGCCAAATTGTCAAAACTTCTAATTATCTATTGAGGGGGGTGTTTGTATCGGCTTATATAGCGTGCTCATGGCGTATTTGGTTTTCGGTTCATGTTTCATAAGCTCACTTTTTGTGGCTTATTTTGAAACTTTTCGGCTTATATAAGCTTTATATGATATGATAGGCTTGTATAAGCCAAAAAGTTTCAAAATGAGCTTATGAAACATAAGCCCAAAACCACATAAGCCATAAGCCCGCTTTTTAAGCTAGAACAAACACCCACTAATCATCATTGGTTATCACAAACTATTTTTTTTCTGGGTTATAATTGTATCTTTGTAAGCAAGTGATTGTGATTAACATTAGGTGTGATATAGAAGGTTAGTTGTATACATTTGTATCTTTGTAAGCAAGTGATTGTGAATAACATTGGTGATGACGGTCTTTGTGACCACAAAACCATTTAATTGTTAGTAATTGTATTGATGTCGGTTTTACAAATGTGACAATTGTACTGGTGTCAAATTAGAGAATATTGTAACTAGCTTTCATTAATCTGACATCATAAGTAAAAAAAACTTGTATTTATGCATTGTTAGCAAAATAAAAGGTTGTTAACTTAAAAAGTTATTAAAATAGTTTGTGAGATACAATAACAATTTGTTAAAAGTTAGTTACATTTTGGTTGAATTCAACTACTTGGTGATTAAAATAATGTTAAGTGGTTGTAAAGTGTTATGATGTTGATATTTGTTACATAGGAGTGGGAAGGAAGATGGGATAGTGGCATGTCGAACTCTGTTACAACAGCGATCCGTGAAAGTGTGCGAGGGATGGCGATCGGTAAGACTAAAACTACTGAAAAAGCTGATCGAGCAACTGTTGAACAGGTGAGTGTGTCAAAGCTTAATATTCATATTTATGTAAAACCTGAAGTAGTTACTATCTAAGGTAATAACGTGGATGTATCTTATTTCTATATGCCCTTTTTTGGAATTTTTTTGGTTTTTGAAACTTTTTTTATTATTTGTCAGGCAATCGACCCTAGAACACGTATGGTTTTATTCAAAATGTTGAATCGAGGTGTTTTTAACGACATCAATGGCTGCATTTCAACTGGAAAAGAGGTATGTCATGTGTTACTAACTTACTATAATTAAGGACCTCCTCCTCATCATCATTTAGCTATTTCTAAACACGCGTTAATGATTTTTGTGGTTTATGTCTTCTTACCGTCAACTGATTTATATAAAACAGGCAAATGTATATCATGCCACCAAAACTGATGGCCAGGAACTTGCAATCAAAGTGTACAAAACTTCTGTTCTTGTGTTCAAGTGTGTTTCTATGCTAAACCTCGCATATTCATTAGGTTATATGAATTTTGATACCTATGTATTATAGGCACATCTTCATGATTTTTTTTTATTTGACGATTTCAGGGATAGAGATCGATATGTACAAGGTGATTATAGGTTTAGACATGGTTATTGCAAGCACAATCCGAGGAAAATGGTGAAAACATGGGCTGAGAAGGAAATGAGAAATCTTATGCGGTAATATACTTTTCATTTCGGTACTGATTTATATACCTTAGGTGGCTACCAGAAATGGATGTTACCAGATGTGGCAAAAATATAGGCGGGTGGGGTGTCTATCTCGTTTAAAGGGGATGGGTTTGGGTTGAAACAAGTTGTTTGTCGTCCTGAACAACATTTGTTTTTTGCAATTTTGTTCGTTTTTTCTTTGTTAGTTAATGCATCAAGGATGATAAGAAAAATATGCAATTACAACAATAAATTAATTTTTTTAAATGCGAACATTTGGTGGTTGTAACCTGTAAGCGTTCAAAATACAGTTAAGGCGACTATCAACCCTTTTTTGTCCCATTTGACTTGTTTCTCTTTTAGCCAAGTTGTTTTTATTCGACCCGGGCAACATTTTCAGGGACAATTCATTACTCAAAGCAACACTACTTTTATATGTTTTGAAAACCACTATTAAGTTACTGTATCTTATATTTGTTTCCATTCAAACAAACGTTTATCGGGATTAATGATTTAGAATGACTATTCATTTGCAGACTGAAGGCAGCTGGAATCCGATGCCCCACTCCAATTCTCTTAAGGCTCCATGTCTTGGTTATGGAGTTCATAGGTACATGGCACCATTTACATTATTATTGATATGTTTATGATATGCTATCTTCTCATCACTAAGATTCATGCCATTTATATCGTTATTAATATCTTTATATATTTTTTGTATACATTCAGGCACCACAGGTTGGGCTGCACCTAGACTTAAAGATGCTGCATTGTCTCTAGATAGGTTGCGGGAAGGTTATTTTGAGGTAATTTGAGATTGTTTATCCAATGTTGTAGATGACAATAAAAACTCATGTGCTAATTAAAGGGTCATTGTGTTTTTTCTTTCTTTTCGTTTAAGAGGATCCTTGTCAGTTGGGGTTATAGACGCCTATTTTAAATTAATTTGGGTTCTTGTTGAATTCAATATGCGTAATCTTCTTGGCATACCTATTTACTGTAAATGAAGATATAAATTGTGGACAGGATTCTCAACTGTGAACTTACTCTCGAATTAGCTGATTAAAATGAATTGAAGTTCAAAATAACATAATTAATTGATTTCAGCCGGGATACTAATGCAGTTTTATATTCTTACTAATACTCTTTGTGTATCAAAATGTAGATGGTAACTATAATGCGGGTACTATACCAAAAGTGCAAGCTAGTACATGGAGACCTTAGTGAGTATAACATACTTTATCACGAGGTTAGTCATTTTATCTATTAATCTTTCTTATATGAACATGAATAACAACAAACACCCGTGATTTATACTTGTGCTTTCTTGATGGCAGGGCCATATGTACATCATTGATGTATCTCAATCAGTTGATCTTGATCATCCTCACGCTCTTGATTTTCTGAGAGAGGATTGTCTTCACGTATCTGTAAGTTGTTTGTAAATTCTATTGATGGTAATCTTAACCTGTTTATTTGGAGATTGGCCAACCCATATTGTAGTTTATTGCTAAAATGAATTGGGTTGAACAGGTTAAATGTGTTTATGTCTTATAACTTTAAAGAAAGCGTCTCGTTGTGTTGCTAATGTAGTTTTTTTAATGACATGGGTTTTTTCTTTTTTTTTTAAATATTTTTGAGTCATTAAAAGATTGATTTGTATTCTGGTAAATTCATTTAGCAGCCAAAAATGCTACTGACCTTTTAATAAGGTGATATGTATTGCTGTGTAATACTTGTGTATAAAAAGCTAGTATTTCGTGTAATAGAAAGGTTTCAAAATTGTAAGCAACAAACATGGGACAAATGTACAACAAAATGACACAATTGGGAGTTTGGGACAGGTACAAAGATTGAATCAAACAGTGACATAAAAGCATCTTTTTAATGAGTCAAAAGACTGTCTACATTTGCTGTAAAAACCTACAAGAACGGGACAATTGAAAAAGAAGTTGGCATTTTTAATAATTTATGCAAGAACCTACAAAAAATGGAAAAAATGTTTTAACCCGAACACAGTTTACAATCTGCTTGATCCACCCGTTTGCCACCTCTAGTAATAACGTTGTATTCTGGATTACTTATTCAGTTTTAGTAATTATGTCAATTCTTATGGGACGCAGGATTTCTTTAAGAAACGTGGAATTGCTGTTATGAATATCCGTGAGCTGTTTGACTTTATTGTTGACCCGTCAATTAATGAAGATTCTGTGGACAGTTATTTGGAGGAGGTACACTACATTTAATGCTATCATCATTATTTATCACTGTATCTTGCTTTCAAGGAATTATGGTAAATTATTGTTAATCAACATCAAAACATTCAGGCTCAAAAAAAAGTTCTCGCCAGAGGAGACGAGGTTTCTGCAGAGGATGAAATTGCAGATGCTGTTTTTGTCCAGGTGTGTATTACAATCTATTTATTGGCTGTTTTTTTGTCTTGAATTCTTTAGCGGTAATTTTGAATGAGTCGACCCACTGAGCCAACAGGTTAAATGGATGAGTTAACTTTCTGTCAAAATTTTACCTCGTTCATGTAAGATGGATCTATTTGGCTATTATCACCAACAAGTTAAATGGATGAATTTGTAAACTCGTATAAAAAGGTAACGAGTGAACTATTTGAAGCTCGGCGAGGCGGAGCCAGAATTTTCAGTTAAGGGGGGCCGAACTTGAAGTATAAATTCCAAAAACTAATAAGAACATAGCTTATGGCCTGAATAATTACCTAACAAGTGAGCTTATTAGGGGTGGCTCAGCACCTACTAGTCACCCTACTAGCTCCGCTCCGCCCCTGCGGCTGACATACCCTTGTCTTCTGTGTGTTTGCTACCTTCTAAGTTGTTTTAAATAATAATTTAGGTTTTTGTGCTGTTACTCTTAGTAATAGTTTCTGTAATTGTTTAACTTTTGATTGTATTTATGAAATTAAGAAAATGTGTTTGTGTGGCGACGTGACCGATTTATTGTAAATGGGTTGACATAGTTGTTTTTAATCTCCAACTGGTCGAATACGTTAAAAAAATTAGCTTAGTGGAAACATGTCAATGAGTCGGAAGTAAAATGGGCCAAGGCTGGCCAGGTTTTGTTTGTATTATTAATAAAAACAGTTATCGCTATAATCATTCTTTGTCACCATATTGTCTCGTTACCAATTGTGCCTATTTCCCCACGTATCCGGCTTATTAGTAAACCACTTGGTTCCTAGACCTTTTTTTCGTGTATTGTGGGTTTCATTCGCAGTTCCTTTCCTAAGTAAACTTCTCTGTTTTGATTTGTTTAGTCGTACATCCCAAAGACATTAGACAGCGTAAAACATGCCGAGCGGGATGTACAACGGCTAACCAGCGGTCAAGACACAGGAGATATGTATTATCAAACCATCACGGGGCTCAAACAAGCTCGTCTTATCGAAGAACAACAACATCATGAAGCGAATCTTCTGAAAGACGACTCTCCTGCTGATCCAACAAAAGATTCTAATCCACAAGATGACGGATTACAAACTGAAACCGATGAAGACGAGGACTCTGAAGACGAGGATGGATCTTTCTCTGATGATGGAAAAATGACTCCTTTAGAGAAAAAGGCAGCTAGAAAAGAGAATAAAAAGAAAGTAAAAGAAGAAAAAAGAGAAGCGAGAAAGACTAAAGTTCCGAAAGCTGTCAAGAAGAAAAAGAAGAAGTTGGCGAAAGCAAAGAAAACTCGTTAGATTCTATATGCGACAGTAGAGTTGAGTCTATATGGCAATTTTGCGGGAAAACTGTATATTATCAGATAATGTTATTACATTAGTATAATTTATGATTGTGACGAGTTATTTTGCCTTCTACATTTATTATATTTACTACTCCCTCCGTCCCATATTAAGTGTCCATTTTTGACTTTTTGAATTCTTTTTCCATAAACTTTGACCGTAAATATTTTTCTTTATGTTATATAATGCTTACTGAAAATTATACCAATGAAAAATACATTCGAAACTCTATCCATTCATATATTTTGCATTGAGTATCATATAACATAAGAAGAAATAATTAAGGTCAAAGTTGAAGAAAAAAGACTTTTCAAAGTCAAAAATGGACACTTAATATGGGACGGAGGTAGTAATTTTATTTGGACTGATGTAAACTGTATTTGATGTGATGGCAAGTGAGTGTGCATGTATTCTTGATGATATAAAGAAAGTGCAGAACTGCAGATTATTTAGCATATATAAATCCCGATAATACATTTACGCTATCTATGCAAAGTATAAAGATACTTGGTTTTTCAGTGCATACTTTGACATGTCTTAAGAATTTTCATTCAAACTTTTGGCTAGCCAATATAATGAATAAATCATCATATGAACAACTACAGGCTTACTACCATCAAATGTATTTTTAAAGGTGTAAACAAGCCGAGCTGCCAGTGAACTTTCATTTAGAAACAATCAGCTTTTTTTAAATGAGCACGAGCCCTAGCTTAATACTCAAAGTCTAATCGAGCATTTGAAATATAAATAAATTTATATATATAACTTGCTACTTTTTCCTATAAAAGAACTCGGAACAAATAATGAGCCAAGCATGGTATGCTTAACAATGTTAACTTAAACTTTCTTTTGATAAACATTAGATAAACTTAAACTTTCTTTTGATAAACATTAGATAAAATCATATAAGCTTATAAGAAACACTCTTTTATTTTACCAAATATTGTAGTCCAATGGTATCCGATGTTGTATGAAAATGTTTTCAAATTAATGATTTTGGGTTAGGTCTTACTTAAGACATGTGAGATAAATTTGTCAAATATGTTGTATATATACTAGTTCTATGACAAGCGAAAATCATTGATTTAACTGAAACAGTGAAATCGACCAAGAATGTATTTTATACGGAAATTTAACAGATCTAATCGATTATTGATGTGAATGAAGAATAGGTTTTATCAAAGATCTAAATCCAAACTATTTTATAATGTATTTGTGACTTCTTATAAAAGGAACAAAAGTTTCTGATTTATTCGATAAAAAAATATACACCGCGGAACCATCTTCGATACCTTAAGAACTTTAAAAATAACCGATATGGTCACAACGTACACCCATTATTAAAAAAAGAATACCCATTATAGCAAAAAAAAACAACACTTAAACATGAGGCCCACACAACATAAGGAATATAAAACAAGTTATTACTACGCAATAATCAGCAGTCGTTTTGACTGTGGGCCGTTTGCTACAGTATACGGTCTCCCCGATTTGTTGTTTTTTTTTTAATTTTGTATGACACAAAGTAGGAGTTAAAAAAAATATTACAAAAAGTTCCGATTATTCAGATAAAAAAGAAATACTTAGCGTGTCCAATAAGTGTCGATACTAATAAACTTTAAAATACCCGTTATGGTCACAAAGTACTAACCCATTATATTAAAAAAAAACTCCATATAGCAAAAAAAAGAATACACTATAACCATGAGGCCCAACACATAAGCCATATAAATTTATTTGTTTGTTCCATATACACATATGTCGACAAACTAAGCCTAAAAATTCGATAATATGTGGCCCAAAGTAAAAAAAAAAATACAAAACCCCGGTCCCTCAACTTTTTAACTCTTTACGATTTTATTACAAGAAAAAATCCCGTTAAAAAATTTAACAAAAAAAACACGTCACTGTGTTCTTATTGTTCACATTCTTTTTTACATTCATGGCCCACAAAAGAAAAAGATATCGAACGTCCCAAAAAAAGAAAATATTCGGGAAAAAAATTAACCCGTCCCAACGCAAAATTTTTTTGTCCCGAATAGTAAAAAAAAAAGGAAATATCCCCTGGGAAAAAAATTAGCCAAAAAAAAACCCCCAAAAATAGCTAAAATCTGGTCTCCAAAAGTAAGAAAAAAGAATAAAATAGAAAACGGGCCTCACCGTTTAACTATTTCGATTTTCTTACACAAAAATTCCCGTAAAGAAATTTACAAAACCGTCCCAAAAAAGAGAATATATTCGGGAAAAAAATTAGCTCGTCCCAACGCAAAATTTTTTTTCCCGAATCATAAAAAAAGTAAGAAAATATTTAAAACATTTGCATTCCGCGCTCATTCCCGCCATAATCGCATAGCCCTAAAAAAACCCCCCCGAAACGTAAAAAAGAAAGTATATTATTCGGTAAAAAAATTGAGCCTCGCCTGCATACGCGCGGGCTTCTTTTGCTTGTCTTATCTATATACTTGCTACTTTTTCTAACTAAAGAACTCGTTGGAACTAATATTGAGGCCAAGCATGGAATGCTTAACAATGTTAACTTAAACTTTTCTTTTGATAAACCATTAGGATAAAACTTATAACTTTCTTTGATAACATAGATCAAATCATATAAGCTTATAATGAAATTACTCTTTTTATTTTACGCCAAATATTGTAGTCTAATGGTATTCGATGTATGTATGAAAATGTTTTCAAATTATTAATGATTTTGGGTTAGTCTTACTTAAGGAATGTGAGATAACTTGTTCAATATGTTGTTATATACTTAGTTCTTATGACAACAAAAATCATTGATTATTGATTTAACTGAAACAGTGAAATCGACCAAGAATGTATTTTATACGGAAATTTAACAGATCTAATCGATTATTGATGTGAATGAAGAATAGGTTTTATCAAAGATCTAAATCCAAACTATTTTATAATGTATTTGTGACTTCTTATAAAAGGAAGTCTTACAAATATTAAGACAACACACATTACTTTAAAATGAAGTCTTGAAAAATTGATTCAGTAATTAAGTTTTACACTACACTAATTTACTAAAATGAATGTTACAAACTTAATAATACAAATTTCTAGTTTTAAACTTTATAATAAATATTCAATTTTTATAAAGTTTTAAATGAATATGATTATTGATATCTATATATGTATTAATATATTTTACAAAAATTTAAAATATACAATCTGCTGATTTGTACGAGTATCATGCTAGTTATGATTATGAAAATGAATGAATACATATAAAACATTATAATAAAAAGTAATACAATATTTGTTTAACTCAGCACCACAATCATGCCACCTTCATTTAGAAAAAAAGAAAAAATAAAGTGAAATACTTACGTCATGCGTTCTTCTGCACAAAAATAAAAAATAAAAAACCATGCGTTGCACTTTTCATGACTTAATTGTATTTGTCTTTTTCTATATCCGATTGTTTTAAGGACTAATGGATAAAAATTTAATGTTTTGCTAACAATCTTTAAAGTTTTTGCTAACAGCTTTAAGCAAATGAACTTACTATAAAATTATTGTAATATTAGAAACACTTTAAACGCGTTATAAATACCAACTTAAAATCATCTGGGCTAGTTCAGATGGTCACCAAGGATAATCTTAGGAAGATTGTTATCACATGCGGAAGGCCTCGGGTTCGAGCCTCTCCATGAGAGTTTTCCTTCTGGAGAAAAAAGAATTGAGGTTTTGCCCAATTGAATGTCACTATGAGCTCGAATTACTAACAACTAACTTGCCGTTCTAAAAAACCCAACTTAAAATGCGTTTTATTGAGTATATGCACGGGATAAATTGTAACATATAAACAATTATATGATACTCGTATAATTGAATTTTTTTTGGGTAACCATGGTTTTGACTTTATGGCTGACTAATCCATAGGGTTTGAACTTACCGTCACACAGACTCAAACCAGGTAAAGCCTTTCATTTCCAGGAGTTCAGCGTGACCACTTCAAGGTTGTTTGCACCTAACAGGAATTGAACTTGAAACCTCACGCATTTTAGACTAATAGTCACAACTTCCTTTACAACTAGACCACCCTTGAGTGGTTATTATATAACTGAATTTGACTTATGCTAAAATATCAAATTAAATTACGTAAACAATACTATTAAAAACAAAATATGATCATACTTTTAAACCCAAACAAATGTAGTTAGAATATTATTATTAGTTGTAGTTATTGTTCAAACTTAATCCGCGTTTGATAAGCTGTGCGTACATGAATTAAATTTTATATACAACTAGACTTAAATTAATTTAAATTGATTTTAATAATAAAAGATTATAAATATTAAGATGAAAGTACAACTTGTAAATACACACTAAACAAATATAGCTGATATATAATAATTAGTTATACTTATGGTTTGAACTACGTGCACAAACATGAATTATACCTAATTTAAATGATAATTGATAGTTATACTTATAGATATAGTTTTTTAAACTATTATTATATCATATGTGATATATTATGTGATTTTCGAAACCAAAAAATAAAAAGTAAAAATAGTAAAAGTTTGTCAAAATGTCTCTTTATTGAATGATAATAAAATCTTTGTCATGATTATGTAATTTGTATTAAACGATTAATGATTTTCGAAATATGTAATTAAGAAAAATAAAAGTGAGTATTTTATTATACTTATATATAAAGTACGAATGTGTTTTCTTTAACTTGAAACTTTAACATTTGAAAAAATAAAAAAATAATAATAAAATCCACGACTAAATTAATATGTTAAATATTATTTAATGTCTTTAATCCTTAAATCCTTAAATTTTTATCATTTTTCATTTATAAACTATAAAAAAAAATTCTTGCAATAATTACAAATTAAAACTTTAAGCTCTTAACATGAACTACAAGCTGTATTTTTTTTTAATAAAAGTTTTTGATAAATTAACTGTTTACTGTAATTATAAGAAGTAAAATGACTTAAAATGACATATTTGAATAGATTATAATATCGGTGGAAGGTATATTAGTAATTTACAGTTTTAACAACTCCTAACAATTTTAAAAACTTCATGAATCAGGTTTTTTTCATTTAAGAAGTACTTGTTTAAAATAAAAAGGTTGAAGTCGATGTATCCAAACAGAGCTAATTATTTTGAAGAAGATTATTTTTATAACAAAAAGCTTACAGCTTTAAAAAAAGCTTTTGTCAGGCCCTTAATTCTCACTTTTTGGCTTATTTTTATGCTTACGAGCTCACAAATTTTCAAATAAGCCAGAAAAACTAAGATTATGAAACATAAGCCCAAAATAGATAAACTCGTAAGCCTATAAATAAGCTTAAAGAAACACCCCCACAAACCAAAGAACCAAGCATCATCATCGATTCTATCCTAAGAACTCTTCTAGTTCAACTTGACACACACAAAATCAAACAAACAGCAGCTGCCACCGGTATATTTCATTTCCTACCACTGGTTGTGTCTTTTGTCACTGTTCTAACCTTTGCTTTTATTTGGGTCTTAATTTTGGTTGATTGCTATCTATGTTTAAGAATCCTATAAGTTTTATATGATTAGAAATTGATAATATCCTATTTAATTAATAATCTTGGGTCTTAATTTTCCCTGTTCATATTACCCGGGAAGGGCGAGTATTTGACTTCAGATGTACGCAGCCTAACCGAGCTACACGTGACTGTTTAGGGACGGAACCAGAACCAAATATGACTGGGTGCGCAATTTTTTTTAAACAGTAATACTAGAGACACATTTCGATGGTCCGGGTGCATTCAAGATGCATTTAGGAAAAATCTATGTTTTTTCCAAAAATTATCACTACATCGAAAAAATCTATAGGTGTCCCGGGACCCTACGGGAACCCCCTTGGTTCCGTCCCTGCAGACCTTACCTTTTCCATGGCCCTCAAATTTGTACCTAGCGAGGTTTGAACCCTAGATCTCTTTTGAGGAGGTTAAATGCCTTGCCACTAGGCAATTTGGTGGTGATTGTTGCTGTTAAATGTTAAGAAATGTTTTTTTTTTGTGTCTTGTGATCGATTATTGTCAAAGGCAGTTTTTAGGTAAGGGAAAGATGTACTCCGTTAACCACTCAGGGGTGGCCTAGTGGTAAATGCCTTGTGTCTAATACCACTAATGTGTGTGAGGTCTTAGGTTCAATTCTTGCAAACAACCCTGAAGCGGCCACGCCAACCTCGTGAAAGGGGAGGGCTTTACCCGATTTGGATATGTGTGGCGGTGGGTTTAAACCCCGTTGATTAAATGACCAAAAGGTCGGGAACTATGGTTACCTAAAAAAAGATGTACTCCATATATGTTTATAGAATCACAATGGAATCATCGAGTTTGTTATTTGGGAAACAAAAGGCGTTCAGTAGGCCTAATATATGATTTCTTATGTGCTTAGTTGTTAAAATCAAATGTGGTGACTTTGTTGGTAGGTTATATGTGGTGGGTGTGTTTGCGTATTTCTGGAATTATAGTATGCGTGATAAACATCACTATCAAATGCGTTTCATCCTTTCATTTGATATAAACTTTTATCCATTTTCTTTGATAGATGGAATGGCCGAGAATTGGTTGAAGAAATCGTGGCTAGCAAAAAGAGCGAGTTAGCACGGCTGGGATCGAATTTGAGATTGTAAGTTGTGTATTTGGTTAGGCTTATACTTAAAAACCTTTCCAATGGAAAATCCTAATTCTAAATCCATGTCTCTTATCCACTCGGTTTCTCCTTGTGATTCGTTTGAAGATTTCAATTCACTATTCACTCATCTTAACGGTACCCTCATTTTATCATCACCATCATCGTCCCGAAAAACCAGTCTCAGATTCGCATCAAGTTCAATCTCTTTAGAACCTGAAACCAAACGCAAACTTGACTTAAACTGGCTTAAGCCCACGGTTCGAGGCTCGCCCAAGACTCACGCTTTGTTCAAAACTCTATCTGTTTTTGAACGTGCCCTTATTGGCGCTGGTGCCGGTGGTATAGCCGGTGCGTTTACTTATGTCTGTCTCCACCCTCTCGACACCATCAAAACAAAACTACAAACCAAAGGAGCATCTAAAATTTACGCCAACACCTTCGATGCCTTTGTCAAGACTTTTCAAACAAAGGGTATCTTAGGGTTTTATTCAGGCGTTTCTGCTGTTATTGTCGGGTCAACTGCCTCTTCTGCTATGTATTTCGGGACATGTGAGTTAGGTAAATCTGTATTGTCTAAACTCCCAAATTACCCTCCTCTTCTAATCCCTCCTACAGCTGGTGCGATGGGTAATATAATATCATCGGCTATCATGGTTCCTAAAGAATTGATCACTCAAAGAATGCAATCGGGTGCAGTAAAAGGACGATCTTGGCAAGTTTTGTTGAAGATTTTGGAAAAAGATGGAATCTTGGGTCTTTACGCAGGTTACTCAGCTACACTGTTGAGGAATTTGCCTGCTGGTGTTTTGAGTTATTCGTCTTTTGAGTACTTGAAAGCTGCTGTTCTGATCAAGTTTAACCAGGCCAGTTTAGAGCCGTTTCAGAGTGTTTGTTGTGGGGCATTGGCTGGTGCCATTTCCGCTTCATTGACCACACCATTGGATGTGATCAAAACGAGGTTGATGACTCAGATTCATTCAGATGCCGTTGCTTTAAGTGTGTCTCAGACAGTTAAGCAGATTTTGAAGGAAGAAGGGTGGGTTGGATTTACGAGAGGAATGGGGCCTAGAGTTGTTCATAGTGCTTGTTTTTCAGCCATCGGGTATTTTGCATTTGAGACAGCTAGGCTTACTATTCTGCATGAGTATCTTAGGAGAAAAGAGCTTCAGGATAATGCTGCTGCTCTTGCCACTTCTGCGTAACTTCAGTTGGTGATTCCATCTTTTGTCATACAGTTTTATAATTGCACGAGTTTTTGTAAGCATTTAGTTTATTCATTATGGTCGTAACATGTTATGACGACTTAACATATAAAGTTGAGATCAGTTCCATTTTATGTGACGCAGTAGAACTATTGCGTTTCTCAGATATGCTAGTCAACTATACTGCAAAAGCGAGTGGAAATTTTAAAAGATGACCATGAATCATTATTTGTATGTAGCTTCTGTGATCCTGGTTTGTTTGAATGTGTAACCAGCGTTAAGCCGGAAATAAAAGGTTGAGGTGCTAATCAGGGTGCATATTAACTACTGTAGTTAAAGTTAACAAATATCCAGTGCATTGCATCAAAAATCCATTGCATTGCGCATGTAAGAGTGACACTAAATTTTCGTGACATGTTTTAAAGTTTAAAAGTTGTTTAATAAAGTGTTGATTAATCTTTTCCGAGGTATTTATCCACTAATATTATACCATAATTGTTTATGAACAAATCATGAATAAATAGGCGTGGTGGTGATTGAATTCGGTAGGTGGCTGAGTTATTTGCTCCAGTGTTTTTAGAGAGAGAAATTTATGGTTGTGTGTGTTTTTAGAGAGAGAGAAAGATGTGAAGTGAGTTTGGTTATTTGGGTAGGAGAGATACGTGTTATCTTATCTGGGCGAGTGAGGTGGGAGAGAAAGGTTTGTGAGTGTGAGGAGGAAGATGAGTGGGAAGCATCTGAGTAAAGGCGCGTGAGTGGAGGAAAGTGAGAGAAGCATTAAACGTATAGCCGGGTCAAAAAAAGAGGCTAGACCGTGTCAACCCGCCGGAACCGGCCAAACCCATCGGAAACAGCCGAGTCGGGTCAGTTTGCATTAAATGCATTTATGGCCCAAGTTCCGGGTTTTAATAAAGTTAATAATTTTGTTCTATTACATTACTATAGTAAGTCACTATGTAAGTATGTGATTCTAGTTATTCAAAACACGGTGTTAGGTCACTTTTATGTCAACCGAATTTTAGTATCAGCGGTTACTCAATCGAAATTATAAGCTCAAACAAATTTCGGTATCAGCAATTATTCAATCGAATTTACAATCTCAAACGAATTTCGGTATCAACGGTTATTCTAGTTGAATCTTGATTAGAAAACGGTTATCCAATCGAATTTTAAACAAAAATCAGTGTTATAATCGAATTTCGATCAAAAACACAACAATTATGGAGTCGAATTTTACTCAAAACTTAATAAAACATTTTCCAATCGAATTTAGTCAAAATTTTGTTTTTCCCGCCATTTTTAAGAAATATGATACGTTTACAATGTTAAATTGACAACCGAATTTGAATAGAAAACTTTTTGGCACCCAGAATGACGACTAAACTTAATTGAATTTATACAATTCGACCCCAAACCACAACGTAATCTAGTCGAAATTCACTAACATGATCCAAACTGAATCGAATTTCCACAATTCGTTCTCAGAACACAATCGAATTTCACTAATACTCTTCAAACCGCTATCGAAATACACACTACGTAACCAAAATCACAATCAAATCCGATCACATCATTTCTGACATGGAATTCGATCACAAATGAATGAACCGTAACGTATTTCACAAACATAATCACTCTTAATCCTCTAATGGCGTATGATACCACTTGTTAGGTCACTTTTATGTCATTGTATCATACATGTATCATGGTTAAGCACTTGAGA